>JAXCLR010000073.1:3667224-3700381 GCA_035584095.1 Annona squamosa
GGGGGGAACCATTTTTGGCTTTATCCGAAAGAAAAGTTTATAGAATTTTACCAATTCTAAAAAATTGATATAATAATTATCTCCACATTGGCACAAATATTTTTCAAATGGGCATTCTCTACTTTTAAAAATCCGGATGGAAACCGTTTTGAACATAAAATAGAATAATGGTTCTCTCTCGTCAAACTAACCGTAAGATTACAAGGTGATTAAGTGGAGGCTTAACAAATGACAGTGTGAAGCATTTGATTGATAATTAGAGAAATTCATTCCTGGTTGACCGGGAAGAAAGACGTTTCGATTGGGACTAAGGATGCTTCCAGTCTCCGTTTCTATGCTGGTGGGAACAACGTTCTGAGCGTAATCGAGTCCCACATCGGCGGGGAAAAGCATCTACGTCGCTTTTGGATGCTATACGAGCTAAGCTAAACGAAAATGGAGAGGCACGCAGCCACGCGGTGGGCACAGAGCGAACTATTCTTTCGCCTTTTACTAAAGAATACCGTGTGCTCGCCGCAAATAGTGGCATACGCTTATTTTTGGAGGTCCCATTCTCTTTTGAGTTTGGGTCCCATTAATTCAATTTTAAATTTTCCTTATACTATTAGATTATATGGTCCAATATTGGTTTCTCATCACACGGACTGCCGTGTGTTTCTTTTGGGAGTGGCTCCGCGGTTTGTCTGTTTATTTGATTGTTAAGGAGGGTCCTCAAAAGAAGGTTTTTTGATTTATTCCGTATTTTTCTGCCAGTTCGTTCTGACAATATTTAGGTAGATTTTTGGGTTGTTCGTTTTGATAGGTACTCTCTTTCGGAAGAAGAGAAGTTCTTTTATGTTGAATTAATAGGAAACCATTAATATATGTGCAGCCCTTTGCTTTTGTATTTAAGCTTTTTAAATCTGAGTTACTTGTTTTATCTACTATTATTGTTTTAACGTGTTACAAAAAATAACTTTCATTTGAATAGTGCGTTTGGAAATAGATAAAATTTTTGACGAAAAAGTAAAAGTTGTCAACCGATTTGATATGATAGGGGTAACGATAAGGAATAAAGAGGATAAAATTAAAATAGATAGGTTAGTTGTATGAGTATTTGTGTATAAATGATTGAAAAGTAGGATAGCTGTATAGGAAAATGTAAAAAAATAATTAAAAAATATGATAGTTATATAGAATGAAAAGTTTTAACGTGACGGTTTTTAACGATTGCCAAACACACCCGAAACCCGAAATCTTAATATTCTAAAAGGTGTCATTTAAATCCATGTCAATTCGAAAGTAAAGTATTTGCTTTTATATTAGCAGTTTCTATGTACGTCCATGTGTAAATGCAGTTCGCTTCCATCGAATGGTGTTAAATTTAGGAAGTGACAACGCCGGCGAGCACACCGTAATTTTTTAATTATGTAATAATATAAATGTATTTAAAATAAAATAAATAAAAATATTTTCTAGCGCTCAAATTGATATATTTAATTTTTTATTTCAAAATTTTTATTTTAGAAAAATCTAAGTCATTTATCAATGTTATTAGAATGGACCTTTGCCCCATCGCGGTTTTCCGGCTCGACTTCCCAGGGTCGAACCAGTTGAATCAGAAAAAATGTTTTGGTTGGGGTTAAAAAAAAAAAAAAAAATCTAAACCATTCATCAATGCTATTAAAGCCACACAATGCCCAACCAGTTCCTGCGTGTCTTTGGTATAACGACTCGGTTGTTGCAGTTGAACTAGTTAAATCAGAATTTTTTAAAAAATTTTTAAATAAAAAATCTAAACCATTTATCAATTTTGGGTGTGTTTGACAATGTGCAAAAAATGTCATATTAAAACTTTTCAATCTGAAACTTTTTACTTTCCATAATTACAATATTTTTTAATTATTTTTTTATATTTTACTATACAATTACCATACTTTTCAATTATTTCTATACAACTACCAACACAACTAACCTATCTATTTTAACTTTATTTTCTTTATTCCTTATCATTACCTTTATTATATTACATTATTTGACAACTTTTACTCTGCAAAACTATTTATCAAAAGTTTTATTCATTCCGAAATACATTCTTGATTAGAATTAGACCTTGCCCAGACTGTTACTGGTTCAACCTCCCTTGAATTGGGGATGAACCAATTCAACTAAAAACCAAACATATCCGCCAATATTAAAAAAAAAAAAAGAAAACAAATAAAGGTCTGGTTCCTGGTCCGACCACTCAGTTCTTGCGGTTGAACCAGTTAAAATGGGAATTTCTTTTTTTTTAAAAAGAATCTAAACTATTTATCAATTGTACCTGGGTGAATTTGAACCCGGATTATATATAACGTATATATGTTATATTTATTTTATACCCCATGTAAAATCTAGCCTCATTCCTCCTATATATATTATATATTTTTTTATATCTTATATAAATATCATTCCTCCTTAAGTCCAATTATATAATACAACATATATTTTTGCAATTTCTCTTAGAAAAAAAAACAATTTGGTGGTAATTTCAAGACAAGAAGAATAAAAACTACAATTGTAACTTAAGATGTTTCATTTGATTGTTTTGTAAATTAAGAATCTACATTGGATATTGTAATTTAATTGTTTGAATTTTTTATTACATCAAGGGTGAGAGTTAAACCCTCAACCCAATGCCATATGCCACCATGCGTGACCATTGGGGTAAGCCTATGAACATGAGTTTGAATTTGATGAAGGTAGTTAATATTTATTTTGGATGTATTTGTAAAATTTTAATGAAAATTTTTAAAATTAATAGAAAGTAATGCGACATAATAGAAGTAATGATAATGAATAAGATAAATAAAGTTAAAATAGATAAATTGATTGAATAAGTAATTATATTTAATAATTGAAAAGTTGAGTAGTTCTATAAAAAGATGTGAAAAAATAATTGTAGAAAGTAAAAAAAATTAATTAAAAAAGTTTTGAAGTTTGCCAAACATGCCCTTCGTTTAGAATTAATTTGTTATAATCTTATTTGACTTAATTTTGTGATTGTTGAATTTTTTTATTATGATTAATATTATAAGATTTTTCTTAAGATTGGAAATTAGCATTTATTTATATCATTATGATATTAATGTTAAAGTGCATAATAGGAAAAAGATACCTCTTTATTCTCCAAAATAGGCTATTAGTATACTTTATGTAAAGAAAATGTCTAAATGAAGTTTTCTTTCTTATACTCTTTTAAGTGTTATTGAATTTTCAAACTTTAAAATAGAAAATTATCATTTTAAACTTTTTAATGATGAATTTGAAGTTGAATAAATATAAGATAAATAACAAATACATATTGATGGAAAAATTCTAACTCGAAACATAACCTAAGCCTGAATTAGAGTTTAAGTTCACAAATAATGTTATAGATACATTTAATGTTGAGATTCTAAAAATAGTATTTGAGTTGAAGCGGACCTCAGTTTCATAGAAAACGACTTCAGTGGTGACTTAATTCCTACCATCTCAATGGAAACTCCTCTCAAAAACTAATTTTTTGATTTTGTTTTAAAAAACTAACCACACGTATTATTTAAAATATGATTTTTACTGTTCATAATGATAATAATTCATATATAATGTTTATAATTAAAATTTTATGATATAAGGATATTAATGGTGCATATGTTTTTAGATTATAAATAATATACAAAATAATATTTGTATGATCCAGAATGTTATATACATAAACTTGGTTTAGATAAGTCTAAAAAAGTCTCTTTTTATTTTGCCAAAATATTATATACTAATTTTTATTTGCTAAATATGTAAATTTTATGGTTTTTACATATTTAAGGTCACAGTAGCATCCGATTTTTTTAATTTTCATTATGAACAGTTAGAATCATATTTTAAATAATATTCGTGGTTAGATTTTTGAAACAAAATCAGAAAATTAATTTTTGAAAGGAGTTTTCCTTCAGATGGTTCCCACCGAAGCCGATCTCGGTTTCATGAGCTCGAGCCATACCTTTAGTTTTACTAGAACTCGACCTTGCACAGCCTGTTCGTGGTTTTTTTAGGTCAACCACTCGGTTATTGCGGTTGGACCAGAGAACCAGACGTGTCGGGTTTCCGGTCAGATTTGCTCGACCTCCGGCCTGGTCCTGACCATAAGAAATATGTTATATACGGGCAGTATCCACAAGCGGCTTCACTTCTTCGGTAAGGCCAGTACCTTCTACTTTCTTTCAATGCAGAAAGTAAGATGGGTCAAGGGAAAACCAATCACTGAGGAGGAACATTTCCTATAACGAAAATAGAACTCCTGCCTGTATATATGATTGTTGGAATATTTGGTTTAAGAGGTTCGCGGGAATCACTGATTGAAAGCAACAAAAGCAAAGACGCGGCTGTCTGTGCTACCTCCTAAACAGTCCTGAGCTTTGGAGGGTTCTGCTGTAGTCAGCAATCACTGGAGATTTCTTCACCAGCTCCCAAATTCGTGCTGAATTCCGCAACCACTCTCGTTCAGACACAGTCTTCGCAAATGAGCGGCCATTCATCGATAGTACCTAAGAACCACCAAAAAAGAAAAAAAACTTATTCACCAAGAAGAACTTAGCACTTAGCCTAGTAAATGAACTTCCCAACATGCACAAACCAACTGGGACAAACTCTCTTCTTTATTTGTTTATTATTTTCTTTTAAAGATTTTTTTTGTTCTCCTTCAAGATGAGTTCATAATCTATCAAAGGAACAAATCAGTGATTCAGTAAGGTGGTTTGCGAAGTACCTGATTACGAAGTTGTTCCATCAAGGAAAAATAGCTGCCATACTGAAGTCTCTGAGAGTCATCTTGGCCTTTGTTTGGGAGCAGAAACAACTTTGGTCCTGCAGAACCCAAATCCTCTGTAATTGTGTCAGAGGTCTTTGCTATGTTTTGTTCTCCAATCCCTGCAAATGAAGTAGTGCTGAAATATTGTGAAAGAGCCTGCTTCATTTGCATGGTCCTCTGGGGTGAGAGGTATTCATCAAGTAACCTGTGAATAAAACATATAAAGTGAGAAAAAGTAGACTGTCATTACCTCAGCTTAAATTTGTCTTCCTATCTTATACGAATATTGGAACCCCAATAGAAAGAACCTGGCTTTTAATTCAGCAGCCTTTACAAGACCTAATTGGCTCAAGCACTAATGGTTATCGGTCGTGTTGGGACGTGCCATCTACAGAACGTGAGAAGATAGCCATGTAGTACCCCAATAGAACTTCATTGAAGACTAGATCAAGAAAATCTGTTCCAAGAAATTGTAGCAACCAGCAACTCGTCATCATGATGAGTTTGTTGCAAGGACAAAGCCAATTTCTAGGCTCAGGCTGTATCTGATTTCAGGGCATGCCACAAACCCTTTGGATTTAATGAGCTAAAAACACATCAAACATGTAGGTCACAGTGATTCCTTTCATCACACTTCTTGGTCAAAATTTTTTTCTTTATTATTATTATATATACTTTTTATCATAGTGCTACATAGTAAGTGGAATAAAATGAACTTTGTACGAGAATAATAACACAGTTTTCAGCAGGCTTTGAATAGCACTCTTACTTCGATACATCTCTCTTCTGGTTTTAAAAGGCAAGCAACAGATATGGGCTGTTGAACATTTCAGTACACAGATGAACATCTTTTTTTTTTTTTTTTTTTGATGTAAATGTACATCTAAATGTTAAATCCACAAGGAGAAATGTATTTTCAGTGAAAGATCCACAACCTATTTATCAAGTATTAAATGTGTGACAAGCACTTATGAAAATAACTTGAGGTTCATATCTTGAGATGGGCCAAATATAATCATTTACTTCATAAGAAGCATTTAAACTGCAATGACTGCGGTTATCATCCTATTACAGATTCTAGCAGGGATGCGGGGGAATAGAAAATTAAACAGAAATATTACTTACTTTGTGTGCACAAAGAAAGGGGCAGCTAAATAATCTTCAGTTCCCTGCAAGTTATCTTTATATTTCTTGTCTTGATCTATATTCAAACCTTGAGAATGGGAGGGTGTTAATAAAGAAGGATCTGGTATTCCATGCTTCAACAAATCGACCTGCAGAAACATAGTAAACATCAACAGTATGCAGCCATAGTAATGTATCAGTTACTAGCCAAAACTAGGGGAAAAAAACTGGGTAGAAGGTGGCATTTTGTTGTATCACACTCAGATAGCAGAGAGAACACTTTTTCACAAAAACCGTCAGAGGAGATGACTTAGAATGCATAAAATTCAAACACGCATCTCAAGAATACACATTTCATTGGAAGAACGCCTTATTTGGTGTTGAAGGACTTCACTAGCTACCTTTACCAAATGCTTTCAGTGCCATTCAAATAGTATTTTTTTGACATCGCCATTCAAATAGTATTGGGTGACCAGATCTGGAACAGAAGCACAAGATACCGACTTATGCTATCATTGACATTCAAATAGTGTTAAGCCACCACCTCTGGAACTGAAGCACAACAATGACTAGTAATAGCGACAGTGATGGAGTTTAGGACAACAACATTGACCAGAAGAGGCACTCCTGGACATGCAAACATTTCATCCCAAAAATAGATGTTGAGAGGACATCTAGATATCATGTTGTGCAAAAGCTTTGTTTAAGAGTCATCTACATGCCTCACTTTTCTTTTCTTTTCTTTTTTTTCTTTCTAAGGCTCACTTATTTTTAATTTGCCTTTATAGACTACTTTGTGAAAAAATAAGGTCAGATGGAAAATTTGCATCTAAACCAAAATGGGAAGCATACCGTCTGCATCAGATGCCACGTATTGATGTCATGAAACCCCTCAGACACCACCAGCAAAACATGACTGATAGATGCCAGAAAAACTCCAAGCTACAATGATTCCTTGCACAACCACAAAATTTATAATGCCAGATCAGACAAGCTCAGACAAACTTGACAACCGATACAATATGTCTTGTGCATTAATCCTTCATAAAAATCAGAGCAAAACTTATCATCCCTTTTTCTTTTCTTTTTCAGTTTTGAATTACCTGTATGCCCATCAATTCATAAGCCAAGTCAGCTGACAGTAATTCACCGTCCAGTACAGAAACTGATGATGAGCCATCCGGTCTAATCATCTCAGCTAAAATAGAAGGGCTGAATACAGGCTGCAAAGAAATTTATGGTCTTATGAGGATGAGAAATAAAAGAAGAAAACAATTACAAAGGTAAGAACATACTATGAGGCAAACAACTCCCAGAAGTGTAAAGGCAAGAATTTACAACAAGAACTAAAGACTTCAGAGCACACGTGGAAAGAGTGTCAACATCTAATCATGGTATCAATGGTAGTGGAAACAGTAAAATAGGACACCTGTGTGTCAAGAAGAATCAGCCGCTCAGCTGAAATCCTAAGGTCAATCCCTGCTGTACAATGCCTAGCCAGTGCTCTTGTTTCTTCAGTCTGTGTTGCAAAAGGTGGAAGCATTCCTGCAAGAACATATGGCTCAAGCTTACTTCTTTTTCCTCATTAGTTACAAAATCAGCAGGGAAGAACTTGCACAAAACAGAAACAATAATACACTTAGTCAGGTGTTAATACCATTATCTTGAAGGATTTAAACCAGCTGGCAACCTAGGCTGGTCTGTAACTATAAATGTTGGAAACCTATTCCCTCACCGTAGCTTTATCGCTTTATGACAACCAACCGAAGCCTCTAACCAATGCAGCAACATGTCCCACTAACATTAGAATCTCAATTACAAAATGAGCTTTCTGAACCATATCTAGTACAGTGGCAGTGTTGTACCATAGATATGAGCTCCTTTGGAATCAGGACGAACCAGTAACCAGAGACCCACATTGTATTTGAACTTTGAAGTGATCAATGAAAGATCTTTTTCAGCATCTTAACTTTCTCTACCCTCTGTCAATCTGTTTGCCTCATGAATTGCCTTGTGCATGCTTGATCAAGATACTCAAATTGGAAAAATCTCGAAGTTCTACTGGTTAAGAGTAAGAAAAGGATGTCACAAGTTAGATGACCAAGTGGTTGACATAAGCGTATACATAGGGTGTTAGGGTACAGAGGTCCAAGGTTTGAAATGAATAGAGGCAATGGCCTCGTTATTCCTTCCCTGGAATACACCTCCGTGAGGTCTTTGTCATCTAAGGTGGGACAATAACCCTAACCAGCAACTAGTGATTAAATAAATAAATGAACAGAATTTTCATAAAAAGGAATAGAAAGGACTGAATTTCAGATGAATCACCAGGCGAGCTCTCATTAAATCCATAAAGCTCATTCAATATAGTCGATTTTCCAGCACCGGTGGGCCCGATGACGCTGATGACTGTGAAATCGGTATTCTCAGTCAGGAACTGCGTGATTCAAATGGACAAAGAGCAAAATTAGCGTTCCGTTAGGCCTTGAACGAAGGGTTTTGAGAATGTAAGGGCCGCTTACAGGGAGGACGCGATCAGTGTGAAAATCCCAGGAATCGGAAAGGAGATTGAGGGAGCCGACGGCCGGAAGACGGGATCGGATGACGACAGACTCATCATCAACTCCACCGCCTCGGGCAAACTTGGGAGCGGCGGCTCCTGCGGGTCCAGACCCGGGTTTCGCTAGGAGGATCTTTGGCGGAGGCGGAGGCAGCGGCTGTCCTGACGCAGCGGACGAGGTCGATGACGACGGTGGAGGTGGCGGAGGCGGTGGCAGAGACGGCGACGCTTGGGCTGCCGGCATGGCTTTCCAGCTGCAGAAGATTTTCCCTGCTGATCCGTGCCATTTGTTGCACTCGGACAAAAGTGGTGATGAACGCAGAGATGAGGATCCGCTATCTTCTCACACGTGTCATCTCCATCCATCTGTTGGAGCGAATTAGCTTTCATGATACGTCTTTTTGCATGTACATCCCCCATAGTTTTTTGGTGTATACCATTAAATATTAATTGTGGACGTAGCCCCTATTTTTTAAAAAAAAATTTCCCGGACTTTGAAAAAAAGACCTATTTTTAATGGTTAGGTCTATGTTTTGCAAATTCTCTAAATGAAAATGTGGCTTTGTGGAGTCAATTATGCATGCTTTAGCATTTAAAAATTTTTAAAATTGAAATTTTTTTATACAATATTAATGTGGGAAAATATCATTTGCAAAGGTGAATTTGCCAATAAATCAGAGGTCATTGGCAAAATTAAACATTTTTAAGCATGCCAATCATTTTTTTCCCCCGAAATTCACAAAATATACTTTCACAGATTAACATGGGGATCATATGGTGAGTGCACGATGTTGCACTATGGTTGGGGTGCATCCTGATTAAATGGAGCCCTACTAAACAAATTCTAATTAGAATAATTCATTTAACAAAATAACCAAGTTTCTTTGAAATCAAATTTATATAAACCCTTTCATCAAAAAAAAATTTATATAAACCCCATCTAAAAAATACAAAAGCAATATAATAAAGTTGTTCAATTTACATGTTTATGTCAAAATTGTATTTTCAACTTTTAAACTACCAAAAAATGTTATTTTCATATTGTTAAATGACACTTATCTCAACTAAAGCTTAAAGCTTATAACTCTTTGAGGTGAAAATCAAAAACGCAAAGTGATTCCTTCAATTCCCCAAATCCACCGTCCCGGCCCACATATCCCCAATGACATGAAAATGCAATCTGGTGAGAAATTTTTAAAATTCTAATTTCGAAAGGAAACTCCATGTTTTGACAGTAAATTTAGTAAAATATAATTTTAAAGATATTTATTGAGTATACAAAGAAGCTTACATATAAAATAATCTACAATATAGGCCATCCAAATCTTCAAAAAAGAATTTTAAAAATGATTTCTTTCAGCTCTGACTAAAATATATACAGCGATTACACATGAAACATTTGGTCGATGATAACTGAGAGAAGTAGGATATAATTAACATGTGTATGATAGACAGAAAGGTAATAAATGATAATAAAGATATATAGAATATCAAGTTAATGTTATAAGATCTTAAAATGATAATTATATATGTCCGGTTCAATATTGCCACGGAAGACGGATAAAAAAATTGTTTTTGTGAATTTAAATGCGAGAAAGTATATCGAAAATGGAAAAAATAGTTTATTATATGTTGGGAGTGAAAAAAATATCTTTCGAAAACGAAAAAGTTCATTCCAACCAAGGGCGGATATGAACAGGTGTAGAAAGGATGAATATATTACGGCGTATTTAGTAAGTAATAAAACTATTGAATGAAAATTTGTGTGTATAAAAGTTTTTGAATTAGGGTGTGTTTGGTTGGAGGTAAAACTTTTAATAAAAAGTTTTTAAAATAGAAATTGTCAAATTGATAGAAAATGATTTGATATAATGTGGATAATGATAAGAAGTAAATATAATAAAGTTAAAATAGACAGATTAGTTGTATTGATAGTTGTGTAGAAATGATTAAAAAATAAGTTAATTTATATAGAAAAATATGAAAAAATAATTAAAAATAAAATAGTTATGAAGATTAAAAAGTTTTAATTAATATTTTTTTGCCCTAAACAAACACACCTCTAAAATAAAATGATGTGGCCACTAGGAGTTCCACCCTGGTGGTAACACCCTTGTCAAATAAATGGGAAAATGAACGTTTAATTCTCAGTAAATGCATCCACACGGCGCTTATGAAGCAGCCCAAGTTGCTTGCTTTATACTTTTTTTCTCCAACAATTAAATCCTATACTTTTAGATGTTTTGAATTAGATGTGTAGGTTGATTTGTGATAAAAGGTCATGATGTTAATGAGCAACCTTACCAAGATGACATTCATGAAGTTTATCATGATGGGCTTATTAGATGGATTGACTAAGCTAAAATTTTGAACAACTAAAGGAGCATGCGTTGTTGATTGCATTCTAGATATCATGAAAATGCATGAACATTCAAATTACATTTTTATTTTTCCATTACTAAGTTTACTTATTTAAAAATGGTTATTTTTCCACGTATAACTTAACAAGTGGTGCTTGATAGCCCTATCTGAAGATGATGAGAAACATGAAGATATTTTTATATTATTTTTTATGGGATTGTAATAAGTACATGTATAGGCGTATTTATTTAGGACTGTAGTCCTATGCTCCCGGTGTTGCATGCTCCCAGACGCATACATATATATTTTTTTATTTTTTTTGAAATTTTTTTTATAAAATTGTTAGCCCAAGTGTATTTAATCTGTGTGTAAATTTTTATCATTTTTGGGGTATTTTAAATTACTAGAATGCCACTGATTTTCAAAAATTAAAAATAAATATCTAAAATACTTCAAAAATGGTAAAAATTGATACATACGTTAAATACACTTGGGCTAACAAGTTTATGAAAAAAATTTCAAAAAAAATTAAAAAAAAATTTGTGTATACACCCAGTAGCATAGGATTGAAGTCCATTTATTTAGGGTGAAGAGAAAAAGAAAAATGAGAATGCAAAAAATTCAAAGCCCAAGAATTTTTATTTTTTTTTCCATTTTTATCTTGTATGCTAATAATTTTTTTTTATATCTTTAATACATTTATTTTATCTATTTTCACTTCATCTTCGTCATATACATTTCATTAAAACATGTTATTTTTGAGATTGTGGCGTTACGTGTCTCGTCTTATGCAGCTATTGCTGCCCATCATGTGATGCCAACCGTCCGGTGTCTATTAGAGTCGATCCACGCCGCTCATCAAACTAGTCGTACCACCGCGACAAAGTCTACGTTATGATCACTTCCGGTGACCCAAAAACACCATAACAGTGCCACTTCCATCTCTAGAAGAAAAACCACAGCTATCCATTTCCTCATATGTACTTTCGTCTTCTTTTTGATGACTTCGCGAGCTCATTGCGGATGGGGAAAAAGCTGTGTCTTCGCCCGCCGGTTGTCTCCGTGGCCCATCAGCAATTAACTGCTGCGCACCTTCACCAGATCGGCATTATCTGCGTAGCCATCACGGTGCTCGGACCACCTGTATTCTGAAAATATTTCTTTTCCTTTTTATCTCAAATCACCCGTTCCTATCCAATTGTTGGGCTAACTTCTCGCAAAATTTCGAAAGAAGGCTGCTCCACAGCAACAACCGTAGGAATGGGTGCGGAGGAGAAATGCCAACCATCTTTGATTCTTTTCCATACAGCTCGCAGTTAGTCACGATTCATGGACAGCTAGGCGGGAGTACTTCGCATTTTTCAAACCCGTAGTCATATGCTGTAAAAAGGATCAATTAGGCAAACGCGAGTCAGTAAGATCACGCACGTATTACGAAATTGATATTGAAGCTATTCTTTAATGCAAGAGTTTAATTGTCGGACGATTTCTCGTTTACTTGGCGTGTTTGAATGACTGCTACCGAAAAAATCTCCAATACAGATCCTATTCAAGTAACCCGTTAGGCCGCGGATTGCAGCGGTTACATCCCTCTGATTCTACCCCCTGTGTCATACCGACCTGTCTTCGAAGTCGCAAATTAGTATGTTCGTTGTTTTCTGTTTTTACTGGTTCCCCACATAGAATTTGATACTTTTTTAAATCTCTGTGATATTTTTTTATTTTCTAAAGTAAACGAATTCGTACCGTTTCATTCCCTTCCAAAAATAAAATAATAAAGAAATTTAAAGAATTTTCAAATTCCATATGAGGAAAGATTTAAGGAAACCGATTCTCTTCACCCTCGTACAAATACTCATTTTTTATATTTTTAAAATTTTTTTTACAAAATTTTTAATTTATGTGTATTAATTTTTAGCATTTTTAGCAATTTAAATTTACTAAAATACCACTAATTTTTAAAAATCTAAATAAAAATCTAAAAATATTTAAAATTGGTAAAAATTTGATACATATGTTAAATATATCTTAACAATTGTGTAAAAAAAATTTGAAAAATAATATTAAAAAAAGCATTTACACCCGACTAGACTAAAACTAAGTGCACACGAATGTAAAAAATCTAAAATCTAAGATCTAAAATGAGTTCGAATGTCTCCTTTAAATTCTACCAAATCTTTTTACACCTTAAAGGTGATCCAACAAAAAAATTATAAAAAATAAAATTCCCATGAATCTATAGTTATATCAATAATTTATTATTTATACTTTTAACTAGATCTAAAAATAAAGAAATATTCAAGTACAGTTACCTGCACCATAAATTACGTTGCAAATATCTTAAAATATGCTTCATACGATTATAAACTTATAATCTACTTCAACCATTGTCTTTAAAGTTATTTATTATATTATCATCTCAATTTTCATCCCAATTGGATATGTATATTAATTCTATTTAAAAATATTACAAATTTAACGTAACAAAATAATTTGATATAAATAACAACTTTAAAGTTGTTTTTTAAAATGTAAATCATTTGCTATAAAATTTATATATAGATAAATAATTGTATATAGAATTAATGTATTTAAGTACATATGTAACCCATTTCGGACCAAATGTATAATAAATTCGGATGTAAGCAAAAAATAAGTTCTAAAACATATATTGATATTTAGTGAAATTATCATACATTATTTTTAGCAATTAAAAATATTTTTATTCAACTTTTATATTCGTAATTTTAAAAATAAAAGTCGCACTTCTCAAGTTTATTAAACTAGAGGCAGGATTGTTTACAGTCAGCCATTTTATTTTTTCAGACAAGTTAGCCTTAATATGACACAATTAATGATAGTAAATAATTAATATAAGATATTAAATAATTTAAGAATCATATTAAAGTTGAATTATTTTAATTAAAAATTTTTAAATGACAAAATCGTCTTTTCAATGAGATAAATAATGATCGCATTAATGGTATAGGTATAATAAAAATTTAAGATGAAATGTTATGAGTATAAAAGAAATTTGTGAAACATTACGAATATATTAGTAATTAGATGCAAATATTGGAAGTATAAAAGAAATTCTCCTAGTCAATAATGATAAAATAAAATTTGCCCAAAAAAAAGATGGAGTAAATACATAAAATCTTGAGGTGTGTTTGGGAAGATAAAACTTTTAGATAAAAAACTTTGGATGAAATTTTTTTTAAAAAACAAGAGTAAATAATGTAATATAATAGAAATAATGATAAACAATAAAAAAATAAAGTTAAAATATATAAATTGGTTGTGTAGTTAATTATGTAAAAATGATTAAAAAATAGTATAGTTATATAAAAAGATGTAAAGAAATAATTTAAAAATTAAACTACGTACAAAAAGTGAAAATTTTTATATTAAAAAGTTTTTACTTTAAGTTTATTTTATATCGAAAACATGCCCTTCGATTTTAACAAGGGAAGGTGCCAGTATGCGTGGAAATTCCTCTTGAATGATAAACGCTACTATAAAATAAATGCAATTAATCACTTACATTTAATTAGGCCGACATCAACGGTGATGCATTCACCGGCATCACTTTGGCGGTCGGCGGCTGTTGCATCCCATCCGTGCCACAAATTTTATAAATCTGGCTGCCACCACCGTGCTTTCCTTTTCATAGATTTCAAACGGTTACAACTCCCGAACATCTCTCTCCCTCTCCCTCTCTCTCTCGCTCTCGCTCTGTGTGCTAAAACCCTATCAAGGCTTTGCAATTGCAATGGCAGTCACCCTTCGGAACTTCCATGAATGCGTTTCCATGGAATCTCAGCCAGCCAGCATGCAAAGCGTCTCGGTTACTAATGAAACTCTCAACTCCTACAATACCAAAAACGGAACATGGTTCTCCAAAGAAACTGGAATCTACACCAGCAAACACAAACCCATCGATATCCCTTCTCACCCGTTTCTAGACCTTGTCTCCTTCATCTTCTCCCACAAGCACCACGGGCTTTCGGCCCTCTTGGATTCCCCATCTGGTTATTCAATTACATACGCCCAGCTTCAAGAACTAGTGAAATCTCTGGCCTCGGGTCTCCACAGCCTTGGAATCTCACAGGGGCAGGTGGTCCTAATCATACTGCCAAACTCCATCTATTACCCTATTATTTACTTGGGCGTCTTGTCCGTTGGCGCTGTCGTCACTCCAGTGAATCCAATGAGTAGTTTCAATGAAATCCAGAAGCGGGTGGCTGATTGCAATGCAGTTCTTGCCTTTTCTGCTTTTGGGTGTCTTGAACATTTGAAGAGAATAGGCGTCAGGACCATTGCCGTACCAGAGGACGTGGAGTCCAAGCCAATATCAACTGAATTCTGTTGTTTCAATAAGCTTCTCGCCGGGCATCCTGAATTGGCTCCAAAACCAATCATTCGGCAGGCGGATACGGCAGCATTGCTGTATTCCTCAGGCACTTCAGGAGTTAGCAAAGGGGTGATTTTAACACATGGGAATCTGATTGCCATGGTCTTGCTCTTTGTCCGGTTTGATGCTTCGCAATATGAGAACCCAGGCTGGGAGAATATCTACTTGGCTACCTTGCCGATGTTCCATGTCTATGGTCTTTCCCTTTTTGCAACAGGGCTTCTGTCCCTAGGAGCCACCATTGTGGTGATGAGGAGATTCAATGCAGAGGAGATGATGAAGGCAATAGATAGATATAGAGTCACCCACTTCCCACTTGTCCCACCCATTCTGGCTGCACTCACAAGAGGGAAGCGTCAAAGCCACCATGATTTGAGGTCTTTGAAACAGGTCTCTTGTGGAGCAGCTCCTTTGAGCAAGAAGACCATTGAAGAGTTTTTACTGACTTTCCCTCATGTAGACTTCATTCAGGTACAAGAGAAACAATTAGCCACCCTAAAGACAGTTAGGCAGATGCTTTTTCTACCTCAATTTTCTACAATATGGGTTATCGATAGTTTTCAAGTTAGATTACTTTCAGTTCTTTAATCGTTTTTGTGTCTTGACATCAGATATCCTGGAGTTTGACATTTGTGGTTGCATTATTCATGTCTGTTCCAGGGCTATGGGTTAACAGAGTCCACTGCTATTGGGACTCGGGGCTTCAATACTAAAATGCTTAGGAACTATACATCCTTGGGACTTTTGGCACCAAATCTAGAAGCTAAAGTTGTAGATTTGGATACAGGAATCTGTTTGCCTCCTGGCAAAACCGGAGAGTTATGGCTGAGAGGACCTGGTACTATGAAAGGTAGAAAATCCCCAACCCATCTTGCCCTTTTTATTTCCCTGCCTGTGGGCATTTTTATGTCTCTTTTCCTATGGAAGCCATACGATGAAGCCCCCCAACTCTCGACTTCAGCACAATTTGAAGCCACATGCTTTGGAAACAGGACATGTATTGTGAACGTATTGTTGATTATATTTTCCTCTGTTTCTGCATACGCTTTAGCCTAAGAACGTGCAGTGTGCATTCACTAAATTTCGTCCATACGTGTAGTCTACTGCTTTGAACTCCTTGATTCTCAAGTTTATCTGATTTACGGTATGATGTAGAATTTTGCTTCTTCATAGGACAAGTTTGTTTATTAGTTATCAGGGGCGTAAACACGGTTGGTCTTAAAACTTGAACCCAACTAACTTAACCCGATTTATAATAAGGTTGAGTTAGACATTTTGAAAAAAAATAAGTTATATAACCTAATTTAAATAACCCAATTTCAAAAGTAAGCTGACTTGGTTAGATAATAGTCAACCCGACCCGATTTCATATGTTAGTGTTAAATATAATATATTATTAAAAAATAGTCATGCATTAGCACTAATACATATAAATTAACTAGACACTATTACTTTGAAATAAGATTATTTAGTAATTATATTATTATATAAGTTATAAATCAAAAAATATTCCTATAAAAATGATTAATTTATTCTTCAGCATAGATTTAATTAAGCAAAATATTTTTAAATATTGTATATTTATTAACTCAATGTCTAATATGAACTGAATCAATTTCTATAGGGTTAAAATATCATTGCAAGTAGGATTAGGTTGGAATTTTACAAGATAAGTTAGGGATGTATGTACCCCAACCTAGTGGTGTAACTCGGGTTGATTTAATTCAAGTAATAGTTTACTCTACCCGTACCATATTTTCAAAAAGTGTACCTACCATACCCGCTTAGAGGGTCAGTTCCTACTACTCCCTACCTGACTCATTATCCATGAGATTGGTTCCAGTTCCGGTTCCAAATAAGTTACTACACTAACTAATGATGACATGTGAAAAAAAATATTTTTTACACTGTTTTAAATAATTTAAAGCAATACTCATTTACATTTTAGACTTTACAGTTTATAATTAATTTCATTTTGTTGTTGTTTATATCTATTTCCACATTCTTTGTAACTTCATTATTTATATTAACAATCACATTAACATCATTGTTTGCATTTATGTTTTGATTATCCTTTGTTATGAATACAAACCTTATACAATTTATAAAAAGATAAATAAGGAGATCAAACCAACAATAATTTGTTAGTGAATGAGGGATAGAATCTATTATGTATTTATTTATATATACATATTTATAATTATTTACATATTAGGATATCCATCCGAATCGGTTCTGGGTACCCATCGTGTGTATTCTACCCTTACCTTATTTAGGAAGTTGAGTAATGATTTCTACTATATTTGTACTTATGTGTAAAATTTTCTACCCTATCGTACCTAATTTAGGATTGAGTCAGTAGGTAATCATGAATACGCTACCCGAGTTGCACTCCTATCCTAACACACCCTGATTTACACCCTTATTAGTTACTACAATCTCTTTAGGATACCATAAATTCTCTCTCGATGAGTGATTCTATGCTCTACTTTTCGCAGGTTACTTAAATGATTTGAGAGCCACATCTTCAACAATCGATGAAGATAGTTGGCTACATACAGGAGATGTTGTACACTTTGACGATGATGGATTCTTGTATTTATCAGATCGATTGAAGGAGATGATCAAATATAATGGATTCCAGGTAAAACTAAGATAAGAATTAAAGTTGGTCAAGTTATAAAGCTATTTGTTGTGTGTAAGGATGTATTTTATGGTTTTCGAATTGGCCGATGACACGTTTTGCTATTAGTCTGCATTCGGTCCTTCATTGTGCAGGCTCAGGTACAGCTCAAAATCAATTGAACCTGCTTGCCCCCAACGTAAAATACATTCAAGCGTAACTAGACTTTGATCACCCATGTTGACAAAATTTCAGGTAGCCCCAGCTGACTTAGAGGCTGTACTAGTTTCTCACCCTGAGATCCTTGATGCTGCAGTGACTGCGTAAGTGGAGCAGTTTGTTACATTTTGGTTCAGTCCCTTCGATGGTACATGGGATGGATCCTGTGTTTCTATCCTTTTTCTTTTTCTTATCTTGTGTTCAGTGCCTGCGTTGAAGATGTTGGAGAGATACCTGTTGCATTTGTGGTGAGGAAACCTGGAAGCATGATTTCCCAAAAAGAAGTGATCGAATTTGTGGCTGGACAGGTAATCTTATGTCAACATCTAGTTTTCATCTGTTTCAATTCTTGACAATTTAATTGCAACTCATTCCAGTCCACTAGAAAGGAAATGGCAAAAAAAATGGCAAGGACACTTAAACACCTGAAAACAAAAACTACCATGTTTCCAGTTTGCATGCATTTCATGCCGCAGCAGTCTGGCATGGGAAGGGAGACAACCTTGCTCCAACTTTGGCCAGTTTCCTCTTCTAGGATTGAACGGCTGCCTTACACAGCCAAATTTTCATATTTATGCCTGTATTTCATGCTGCATGCATTTCACTTCTTTCGATCGCTGTAGGTTTCTCCATACAAGAAGGTCAGAAAAGTGGTGTTTGTTCGTTCCATTCCGAGGTCAGCAGCTGGAAAAATTCTTAGGAGGCAACTGAGTCCCCTGGGAATCGCGAGAATGTAAATTGCTAAAGCGCATATCTAGGTCTTGTTTCTCCTTATTTGTTAATGAGTGATGAGTTGTCTCGGTCTTCTATTATGGCATCTCCTGTTCGATGATGATATATCAACGATAGCATGTAACTTCTTTGCTGCTTTTACTGGAACGATGACCTTATTTTCCTGAACAATTCTCACCCAATTCATCTGCCGAAAATTGACTGTCAACACAGCACTGGGCACCCAACCGTCTAAAATGACTGAACAAGTCTCGGATCCCTTTTTTTGCCTTACATGCTGCTTTGTTTTCTCTCCATCTAAAATTCAAATGGCTTGCAGCTGCTTATTTTTGACACGTCACCAATCGTCAAGACCACAAGTGTGCTCCATGAAAAGGAAAGATATTGGAACTCCTCATTTTCCTTTAAGATTATTTTTAGGCATTCAAAAGTAGCATATGCAACTTCACTACTAATCTTAACGAGATTCTAGTTCATCCCATCGTACTGACAGATTCTAAGATCATAAAAGGTCTCTTGGCATGTGATATGTTCATTATGTGTTTAGAATCTAAGGATATGAGTAATCAAAATTGAAGATTGGCTTCATAAAAAAAAATTGAAGATTGGTTGGTACTCCAAAAGGACATTTTAGACATTCCTGTCAGTAGTTTAAAGATATTACCCACAGAAAACAAACTGGTGGGAAATAAGCAATGAATTTATGGAAATCGAAACATATAGGCAAACCAAAGCCAGAAAAAATGTATGATGAGAGGTTATTAGAGAGGATATGGAATGCTTTGGCATTCAATGATGATGATCCCATGCAATTGATTTGCATGCATGTTTTCATCAAAGGGCACTGAATGGGTCATGACATCATGGAACCTTATTCCTATCCATCAATCTTCCTGCCTGACTTATGGAGCATTCTGAAAGAAACTGTCCTCCATTTTTCCATGGATTCTGCTTTTCATAATTAAAAATACAGGACCCACTCAAAGCAATGAATCATTCAAAGAATCAAAGAAACAGAAGAATATCAACAATAAGGAATATATGAATAGACAAACATAGGTTTACAGCCATTCAAGTATAAAACATCAGATGAATTCATTTTGACCATTCCGTTGTCAATTGTACAAATGAATAAATGGATTTTAGAAAAAGAAAATTTTGTTGCTGTATGTTTACCTGTTGTTGGCGGCAGATGATGATGGCAGCGATACAAAAAATAATTCTGGTTGCAGAGGCAAAATACAGAAAAAAATGACCATGCCTCTCAAGTTTCAATAATCTTCAAGATGCCTCTGGCTCTGGCAGAAGGTTTGTCATTGATGTGGATTTTTGCCTCTTCAGGCCCTCTTGAATTCGATCTTTAATTGCAGTTTCCTGGAGAAAGGTAGAAAAAGAAAAAGGTTCCACCATATGAGGGGGGAAGAAATAATGGGTCGCGCAGCATTCCATTGACACAGATCTCTTTTTCTTGGAAAGGACAAGGGGTAACATCAAGATGGCCATGTATGCCATTACAAGAATTCCACTGACTCACCATAATATGGCACCCTTCTTCAAACTTCTCAAGAAAACCTGCAACCCAACGATCTGCATTTTCCACCCATTCATTATGATGCATCCCAGCTGTCTTTGCCGCGGTATGTAACTGCAACATTTTCCAAGGTTTGACTATGTATGAGGCCCTGTGTTTTTACCGCTGTTTATATGGTGTGGACACTTCTATGCATGTGTCATGTGTGATTAGTTATTCAGTACTTACTAAAAGCCTGGAGGCTCCATGCATATCTTTTTTTTTTAACTTTAATTTTTTAAAAAAAAAATCTATAAACCATTTATCATGTTTGTCCATGTGCATTTATTTGTAATGTCAAAAATTAAAAGTACTGTAAACTTTTTATATTATATATATACTATAAATTTTTTAAAAGTTTTACAGATATATATATTTACTCTCAAAAGATGTTATTTTTACAAAATATAAGTTTCAAATGAAAATTATTTTTGATAGCATGATAAAACAAGAAGTGCTAAACATGATCGTAGTTCAATTTTTTAAAAAAATTAAAATTAAAACAACCAACGGTAAGTATGGAGTCTCCAGCTCACGGTAAGCACTGAATCGTTACTCATCCTGTATTATATCATCTACAAGGATATTCAATCTGAGAACTTTTGTGGCATTTTTAGAATGTTGGATTTGTGATGGCTTTTGTTTGTTTCGAATGATGGATTCATCAGATTAGTTATTGGATCAACAAAGATTACCCAATTAAACTGTGCAGGAACACTATGATTCTGCTTGCGTTACATAATCATCTCTCCTTATGGTATCTAATAAAAACAAACTGCAACCACCACCTCCAATGATGAGTATTGTTAAGCTTGCATGCATGGTATGGACCATTTCTCCATTACAGGATGGTAACAATAACAGTGGTTCCAGAAAGAAGGTAAATGACCATATAGTTATACTCTATTTTAACTGGCAGATTTGAGGAATCCCCTATTCAGGTCGATGGTCCAAATTCAGAAGGGGGTTTCTTAGATTTGGTGCACCGGGAAACTTTGTCTATAATATGCTTCACATTCATTACATATCCTGCTTTTTCTGATGACTGGCCAAGAAGTACATGTTCAGAATATCTCACACACAAAAAAAATGTTTTGTGCACCTTTTCTTGATGTTCCTTCACTTTCTCACGCAACTTGGTTATCCCCATATTCACCCTTAGTTGCTTCTCCTGTTTGCAAGAGAAATTTTAGACAGAGAAAGTGCTCAGTTGCAACTTGAAACGGATGGAGTTGTTTTTCAGAAGAGAGAAAAGAAATAAATAAATAAGTCAAGAATCTCGTGCCTTGACGTAGCTCACACCAAGGTCCTTTCTTGAGTATCCACGGGCTAGATTTCTGGTAACATATCGGTTGTAGTCCTTGAGTATCCTCATTATGATATCTGATGTAGAAACTCCATCCGTTCGCTGTGTTTCCATGAATTTCCCCTTTGCTTTAACCTATAACCAGAAGTTGTTCATATCAAATCACTCGTGATTATATTCATGCGGTGATCGCTAGAAAAAACTAACAAATTCATAGACGTCGTTGCCAGCTCCACTTGCATCAGCATATCTACAAAAGATCAATACAAATAATTATCAGTTGTACAGCAAGTTCTCATAAGCAGGCTTTTCTAGCGAGTCCAGGAAGGTCAAGCAAACTAACAGATCTGCCATAAGCAGTCCATAGGTGTACTTTAGGAGGTCTTTGGATACAGCTGAATTAACTGGCAATCCAAGTAAATCAAAGCAATCAATTTTCTATTTACAGATGCTTAAACTCCAGCAAAATTGGAACAATGCCCGAGGAGAAGTAAAGAAATACCCATGCGCTCCTTGCAGGCACACAGGACCAAGTAATTTCTACTCAACTGTACCTACCCATTTCATCTTGGGAAGGATAACTTAAAAAGGGAGATATTGAACACCAACCACTTCTTGTCCCCGCAATCATTTTGATTAAGAGGCCAAATAAAGGTGATTCATCTTGGACTCCCATTAAATCTTTTTTTTTTTTTTTTTTTTGTGATTTCCTTGCTAAAATAGTGGAATTTTTTTTCCAAGAGTAAAATTTGTCTTTCTAAGCTGCAAATCCTTCTAGACAGAAAAAGGTAGATATAATAGTCAGGCATCAGGCATCAGGCACCATACACCATGTCCAAGCATCATTTGACCAGCAGGCAAACAATCTCTCAAAAGCAAAAGTGGCAAAAACCGCCATTACAATTTGAATGCATTGCAATGAATAACTTCAGACCAGACTCACGGAAGAGAGTCGTGTGCAACATAATCTATGTCGTGCTTGTCAAGGAAGTCCTGTGTCACGACCCATGGTGCATCAGGAATAACCTCATCGACCCACCTAAAGCAGAAGAGACAGAACAGCCACTGATTTCAGTTCTTTGCTAGTTGCAGATGAAAATTTAGTTGTTTACTAGATAAAAAAAAAAAAAAAGGAAGTATGAAATTAGATCTCATAATTGTAGTTTAAGAAAATAAAAGAAAAAAATCGATGGTATAGACCATGCCTGCAGTGGCGAAGAGACTCGTAGCGCTCCTCTTCAGTCATAACTGTTTTGCCTTTGTACATATGAGTTACTTCATCATTACAGCAGCCAACAAGCAGGTATGTGTGGGGGAACCTAAGCAACGAAACATATTCCCACTAACTTTAAATAAATAAATAAATAAATAATTTGCAGCTACAACAATGGCAAATTCGATGTCACTTTAGCAGCAGTCAACAGCACATCATGAGAATGAATTCAGCAAACCGCACGCCCATACATTATTCAAATATTATTTTTGTGAAACCGAAGCCATTAGTAGTTTTTATTTATTATTTTTCTTAAATCGAAGCCATTTTTATTTTACATTCAAAAATTGCATTTCTTGGAAATTTATATGTTCTAAAAATTCAAACCCATTTGAGAAGCGTGAAGCGAGAGAGATAAATTCTGAAAATAAACCATATCAAATATATAACCTTCAATCTATTTGATTTTTGAAACATAAAACAAATATTTAAATAAAAAATCAACTGGATGTAACGTCACTCCAAGCAACCGGTTGTATGTGATCAGAACCCTACACACAAATGCGCATTACAAATTCTAGAATGTAGAAACAGATGAAGTCAACGAAGGAGATCGAAGCATCAAAAACATAAAGTTATTAAGGCACCGTGCATCGAAAAAGACAGCTCAAAATGCAATCTTTTGGACGGTATGATGTTGATTGCATGAAAGAACGGATACTGCACCGCATCCGTACAGAAACCGACAGCATTGTAAAAGAAAGGTTTCAAATTTTCTCCAAGAGCAGGATCGGAGTAGAAAATAAAACAACAAAAATCCGCTCTCACAATTTCTTGGCCTGTTCGAGTGACTTGGCGTGCCCGAAGTGGAAAAGATCGTAGATTCCATCGGCGTAGACGCGGACGGGCTTCTCCGGCAGCAGTAGCACTTCTGCGACAGCGGGAGCTCGGGGCGTATCAGGCCGGATGAAGGAGGATTTCGGGGAGAAGAAGGATTCGTCGGGCAGAGGCGGAGGATCGCCATCGCCCTTGTTGAAGCTCTGCCGCTGGCGTGACAATCGAGCCATGGAACTGTCGAACAGGATCTCCGCCGTCAGATTCGTGCCGTCGGCAGCATCTGGGAAGGAATGCAGGGCAGGTGGGTTTGTGCGGAGGAGAAAAGAAGAAGGGAGCAGAACTGCGCAGTATCTCTCTGGTTCTACAGCGGAGAGCCAAACAATCGCCGAAGCCCGCTCCCTTTCATTCCGTTCGTCGGGTGTAGGTATTGCGATGAAAAGTTCCCGCTCCCTTTCATTCCGTTCGTCGGGTGTAGGTATTGCGATGAAAAGTTCGGAAGAGTAAAAAGTTAAATAACGTAACATGACCGACGCAATAAAAAAATAAAGTTAAAGTAGATAAATTAATTATTTGAATAATTATACAGAAATAAATAAAAAATAGAATAATTGTATAGAAAATTATGAAAAAATAATTTAAAAATATTATAAATATAGAGTGTAAAAAGTTTTAAATTAACTTGATATTTTTTTCAATTACCAAACGCATCCTTCTTTTCTTTCATTTGCAACCGTCGTTTCTTTCATTTACAACCGTGGGGACGAATGAAGTGATTATGCATCTTCTAAGTGGCAATGTCATATGTCTTTACCGGCACGAGAGTGTATTTGACAAACATTTACATCTCAATATAATTTTGATTCTTCGTAAAATATATATAATTTTAGATCGAAAAATAAGTCAAGTTAAAACTTTGCACATGAATATACTCATCCTTTGCATTTAAGTAAGATATTAAATTTTATCATAATTAAATATGTGTGCAGGCCTTAATCGACAAAAATATATATACATGTGCAGGCTTATCTAAAATTGAGTAAAAATTTAATTAAAAAAATTTAATTTGCTGTACGTAAAGTTACATGAATTATTCTGCAAACCTCCATAAATTATGTATGAAGAAACGTTTGCAGGAGATCATTAGCTATCATTATTACGTACGCCAGCAAGCAATCCTAGAAGCCCAGAGTTGAAGGGAATTTTACAAATGAACCGAAGCTTTTGTGTTTTTACAATTTATTCCCGTCACAATTTTTTTGCAAATGACCTCCCAGTTTTTATAATTTTGTGATATGTACCGGAACAATGAAATTTGCACATGACGCCACCTACAGACTTTTGTGTAAATTCTCTTCACGAGTAACATCCGTCCAAAACAACCATTTCTGGTCTTCCATGATTACTCTGCCTTTTTCCTATGTAGCCATTCTCACCAACTATGTGGAAAAGTAGCTGGGTATAGAAAATATACCAAAATGTTTACAAATGAAGAGTCATTTGAAAATTTCTAAAATTTCTAAATGATAATAATAAGGTCAAATTCTAAATATGCCCTAAAATTTGACTCTTTATTCCAAATATTTTTATGTATTTTATCTAAATTTTCATTTATACCTATGTTGCTAAAAATTTGTTAAAGGCATTGTTAACCGCTCTTTGAAATAACAATATGCCCAATTTTTAATATAATTTGAGTAGATTTACTCAAAGTTTAAAAATTAAATTCAAATAATATATAATTTTATAACCGTAGAAATACTAAAAGTTCATTAGATTATAAACGTTTGGCTATGGAACTGTAATTAAGATTTGAACATATTCATAATTTTATTGAAGATAAAAAAGTTTAACAGATAGCACGAGTTTGAATAAAATTTCAGGTGAAACACATAAATATATTTAAATTTTTTTTTGATGAAATACACTTAAAATTAAAAATAGAACTTGTGGATATATTTATAATTTGCCCCAATAATCGAGGGACAGAGATCTGAATGCAAACAGAACCTATGCGGTACATCATACGCACCTAGTCAGAAAAAAGAAACAGCAATTGAGGTGGGCCAATCTTTGACAAGCCCAAGTCGGTCGGTCGACCCAATATGCGAATTGTGATCTGAAACACCAGCTGGCAACATCACAAGTATTCCACCATTTCACGAGTCTTTTTGTTAATTATTATTTTTTAAGGTTTCTTGGTAAGCATGGCCGGATGCTTGCAGTCCACACATGCATGCTGCGGATCTCCCAAACGAAATGCACTGCTGATGCATGTCGAGGGTGCCGCCAAAAAGGGCAGCTTTTGAAATTTCCTGGGAATTTTGTCTGTCACTATCCGTTGGTTGTGGAGAGTAGAGGCAGAAATAAAATCTCATCCATGCCACTTCTATTTCTGTCCATAAATCCACAAACGCGAAGATGGGAGGTTTCTCCTTGAACTGGAAGCCTTTCTTCCGTTTGCTCCATGGCTTTCTCTTGCGTGATTCCCCGGTTTTCGCCTATCCCACCATCCAACCGATGCAACATAGTCAGCAGAAAGCATCAAATTTCAGCAGGCCAGATTCCCGTTTCTTCTTCTATTTCTTCGTGGGCCTCGTCAGAACCACCCCAGCTAAGAGAAATTTCCATAAGCCAAAGAGATTTTGGGCATAGACCTCGGTTTCTGCAAATGGGCCTCGGTGACAAAAGGTTGCTTCGTCAGGTTCATGCCAATTCTGCGAACTCTGGAAGCAGTGGGAGCACTTCCATCGTAAACCAAACAGTGAGTGGTGGTGGATTTTTTGATCTCTTTTTTTTTTTTTTGGGATCAGTGCTGAATTGTGGATCAATCTATGAAATTATGTTATTTGAGTCGCGTGAGATTATTTTGATGTAAAACAAATGTGCAGAGAAATTCTGAGTTACTGACTATTTTTAGCAGAACAAGGAATGATGTTTTTGGTCGTCAAGTAAGAAATAATGATCTGGAATATACTGTCATTGTTAGGAGGTGAAATAGAAGCTTTACACCCATTAGCTTTTACATACCGTAATCCGACTACCAGTCATCATCAAGAATTCACTGCACTGGCACCACGGCCACAAAAAAATTCTCCTAATACTGAAATCATGTACGGATAGATGGTGGAAACGAAAGAACAGAAAGATAGAGTGCAAATGTGCAACTATCTAGTTCCAATCCAAATTGTGCCATTAATTAGATGTTTGTGTCGACCAACAAACAAGCAGAATGCGCATTTTGTAAAGTTTAGCTGGTTCGTGTTTGCAGGTGGTTGGAATATTGCATTTGGCTGTGTCACTGGGGATTATTCTGGCAATGGATAAGCTCCTAAAGCAGGCATTTGTTGCTGCAGCAATCAAGTTCCCAAGTGCTCTTTTTGGGATGTTTTGTGTGTTCTCTATTTTACTGGTTCTTGATTCCACTGCCCCTTCTGCTGCAACGAGCCTGATGAACTTTTTTGAGCCAGCAACATTGTTTATCCAGAGATGGCTCCCTCTATTTTATGTTCCATCTCTGGTGGTGTTGCCTCTGGCAGTGAAGGATATCCCTGCAGCTTCAGGACTCAAGATCTTGCTCATAGTAGGTATTAGCTTCTTCAACAGTCTCACTTTGATATTCAGTGGTTTCGACAAAAGGCTTAGTCTAGATGCAATTGATTTCAATTTTTAGTGGTTCAGCAACCAATGGAGATGAAATGACTCAGTAACAATTGCATTCTCTGTCCTTTGTTGTGGGGAGATATTAGGCCTGAAATCTTTGGAAAATTGCACTGCACAACCAAAAGTCGAAAATAATTCCTCATTCATGTAACAACAATACTGACGTCTGTCTTGCTTGTTTCTGCAGTTGGTGGGTGGCTAGCATCGCTTTTTGTTGCAGGCTACACAGCACTCACTGTGAGAAAGATTGTGAAGACTGAAATGATACCGGCAGAACCAATGGCAAAACCTTCTCCATTTTCAAGTTTTGAGTTGTGGTCTTGGACAGCCATTTTTGTGTTATCATTTGCTGCCGCATTGCTTACCCCAATAGCACTCGGAACAACTGCAAGAACGAGCCTTCCTTTCTTACTAGCTGCCACTGTCTTAGGATACATGGTTGGTTCTGGGTAATGCACTCACCATCTTTATCAGCTCAGTGCTGAACATCATAGCCTGCGTTGCAATGAGACGATGATTGTGTCTTTGGTTTTGCTTTGCTTGGCAGTCTCCCTTCCAATGTCAAGACACTCTTTCATCCTATCATTTGCTGTGCTTTGTCAGCGGATGTGGCTGCAATAGCTTTTGGGTATTTCTCCCGATCCGGAACGGATGCTGTTCTAGGTTCACCACCCACTTCTATTCTTCATTCCTTTGTTCCACAGAATTCATCAAATTTCCATCATGTTGTGATGCATGTAACCATTTAAAATGGTTTCAAATGTGATACTTAAATGTAATTCTGTTCCGTTTATGTTTTCTTGCGAGACATCGGCCATACTACTACTGATTAAAGAGTTGAAATTTTGGTGAGATGGTTTCTGAACTTTACACTAGAAAGATGGGGCTGAGCATAAGTTTTTTACTTTCTATTTGATTGTATATTCAAATGGCCCATAGGTAGAAATTATGGCAGATCAAAACATCCCTTTGTAGCTTATATACGTGTTTGGCAATCATGAAAACATGTTAACCTAAAACTTTTCATTCTCCTCAACTACCCTATTTTTTAATCATTGTCTCGCTTCTTTTGATACAACTACCATACTTTTCAATCATTTCTCTATAACTAACCTATCTATTTTAACTTTATTCTATTTACTCCTCATCATTAGTCTTACCATGTTATATCACTTCTCCCATTTCAAAATTTTTTACATCAAAAACTTTTCTTTCAAAAGTTTTATCAAATGTCAAACACACTAGATCATTTACTTTTTTATTGCTTTCTAATGCTCTAACATCTCCTGCAGGGGACTACCTGACAAAGGTGTCATCAAATCCTGGAGCTGGTGATATTCTGATGGGATTCTTAGGATCTGTCATTATTTCTTTTGCTTTTTCCATGTTTAAACAGAGGAAGGTAACCTTTTTGGCCCCACATTACATGGCAATCGAATGATTTATGCTAAAGACACTTGTGCATTCTCTTGCTAATGACCTATTGCATTTCTCTGTAGCTTGTCAAGAGGCATGCAGCAGAGATTTTTTCGTCTGTGATAATTGCGACAATTTTCTCCTTGTACTCAACTGCTATCTTAGGGCGCTTGGCTGGACTTGAGCAATCTTTAAGCATATCAATTCTACCAAGATGCATAACAGTAGCTTTAGCTCTCAGCATCGTGTCATTCTTCGATGGTAACCTCCCGCCCCACCTCCAACATGAAAACATTCCTCGTTGAGTTGTAAATGTATCTCTTTTGAACTTTTCTGACTGATATAGTCCACGTTTTGGAACACAAGAAAATAAATAGTGACTTTGGAATGGAAAGAACAGCAGAGCATGGGCCAAAGTGACCCGTATGAAACTACTGCTCAGATTATTTCACTTTGATTACCTGACTGCATCCAGCCACGTCCTCAGGAAAAATTTTCAATAGAAAAGGATTGTAGGAATTTTAATTGAAGTGACTTCATTTCTTCAGCAATTCTCTGTCCAATCATAAGCCTTCCCGTCTTATCCATTCTTGTCTTTATTTATGTCTTTTGTCAATCATAACAACGATGTACTATCAATTATTCTCATGATAATTACTTCTCTTTTCTTTGTTCTTTTCTTTTTCCTTTTTTTTTTTCCTTCTTTTTTGTTTCAGGTAGCAATCCTTCTCTCACTGCAGCGGTAGTTGTACTAACTGGCCTTGTGGGGGCAAATTTCGTGCAAGCAGTGCTAGACAGACTTCAGCTGTTTGATCCCATTGCTCGAGGATTAGCAACTGCTTCAAGGTATTTGTGGCAAACATCTATGATTGGTAGACTGCAATACTTTTCTCTTACTGTCTTCTATGAACTAAAGTTAGCTCTTGTGATGGTTGCTACAGTGCTCATGGTCTGGGGACAGCAGCATTGTCAGCCAAGGAGCCTGAGGCTCTTCCTTTCTGCGCCATTGCTTATGCATTGACCGGAATCTTCGGGTCGCTGCTGTGCTCAATTCCAGCAGTGAGACAAAGCTTGATTTTGATTGTGGGATGAGAACTTCCGATCAGACATCCATGTGCTGCTTCACTTGTTGCTGTACATTCTTTACGAGACATTTCAACATATGATAATGCCATTGATGTGTGATCCAGGATTCCCTCAAGATCAGAGACTGAAATTGAAATCATTCTTTTGAAAATATTGTTGTTCTGATGAGAATCACAGTCTGTGATGATTTGCTGTCTGCTTGCCTTCCCTTTCTATGATCATCTTTCTTTGTATTTCCTCTGTTTATTATGGATGTGTTTGGATTCTCTAAATATATTGTAGGAATGTTTGTTTTCCTCAAAAATAAACGGTTGAAATTTAAAAATATTGTTTAAGGACTTTGCTACATAGTAGCGGTTCTATAACTTCCAATTTTAATATCTTATAGTCTATTTTTTATATTTAACATCATTTGTTTAATTAGGAGACTAAGTTTATCCAAATCAAATATATGTATAAGTCATATTTTTTTTACGTAAATTATAAAAAATATTTAAAATCATTTGCAATGTATTAAAATATAATAATTCTTTACTAAATCATTTATCCACAAAATAATGACACTTTAAACAGTTTAGATATTAAAAAATACAACTTTAAAATTAATATATAATATTAAACTATTTTATCATGTTAATTCCATACATTTATGAATAGAGCTCATGCAAAGTGATACTAGACATAATAATAATGTAAATGATTCTAAATGATTCTAAATATAATACATAAAGCGTATTTTTCGTATTCAAAATGAAAGAAATTACATTAGAAAAAAGGCTTCACAAAAGTGAAGCCCGTGTCGAGTATTGAATTATTAGCCTTTTCCAAATTATTATTATAGCATTATGATACTTGTGAAGATGGACCTAAATAATTTATAGCATTATGATACTTGTGAAGATGGACCTAAATAATTTATAGCATTATGATACTTGTGAAGATGGACCTAACCAGACTTTGACGGAAATGATTTTGGTATTTAAAATGATATTAAAGATGAATGATTAAATTGGATTTTGATTTAAGCAAGAAAGGTGGGCTCCGCGAATTCAATTGGGTAGAGCCGGTTCCACTAGATTGGGACCCGCTACCGCTACAAATTATATTTCTTAATATTAAATATAATATTTGATATCTGGTCCTCGGTTTTGAAAGCTATCGGACGGCATATGCAGGAAATAATAATAAATAATGAGCAAGCAAGAGACAAACGGTCAAAAGGAAGGCTGCCTATTTCCGTATCCGTCAGCAATGGGATGAAGGTTGATGGGCGTGCGAGGAGACACCGCGCGAAGTTCTTATATGCTGGGGCAGACGGCTCCTCGTGATACGCGGGCTCTCGTAACTGTCGCGCATGGCATGAATAACCTCGAATTTCAACTGCAAGGATCGTCCGATTACTCCATCCTACCGAAATCTTTTTCTCATGAACTGAATGGTTTACTCAGCAGATTCTGGTGGGTGAACATGAAGATAAGCGCAAAATGAGCTGGGTGGCATGGAAGGATATGTGCAAATCTAAGTGTACAAGTGGGCTGGGATTTAGGGATCTAATCACGTTCAATTATGCTCTACTCGCAAAGCAAGTCTGGCGGCTCAACTCTTCTTCTGATTCTTTGTGCTACAGGGTCCTAAGAGCGAAATATTTTCCACATAGGGATATTTGGAACTGCCTTGTTAAGCCGTCGGACTCATTTACTTGGAGGAGCATCATCAAAGCTAGAAATGTGATCCGGTTCGGATGCATGTGGCGGATTGGCAACGGGGAGCGAGTATAATTCTTTAAGGATCCCTTGTTAGATTCTTCGGTCACTAAGGTGGGGCCCCTCCCATTATCTATACTGGACAACGTCTTGGTTAGCCATTTTATTGATGTAGTTTCTCGGTCATGGATCAAAGAGCGCATAGTCGCAGCGGCGGGAGATATTAGGTGGCAAGTGGTGAGCCATATTCCCCTCTCCTCTTCGGCACATGAGGATGTGAGATACTGGAAGTTCAAGCCCCACGGGGGCTATACAGTTAAATCAGCTTACTGGGTACTTCGCTCGGAGATGGGTCCCACCCCCCAACACTCAGTATTCAAGGCAATCTGGCGAACAAAGCTCCCATCCAAAATCATCATCTTCGACTGGAGATTATTCTTGAATGGACTCCCGACTTCTCTTAACCTGCGGTATAGGGGCATTGATGTTGATCCCGTATGCCTGTTTTGCAGGGTGGGGTTTGAAGATATCAATCATTTGTTCTCTAAGTGTCCTCTCACTGAGGGAATATGCTCGAGGGCGGCAAGACTCGCGTCACCGCTTGCCTCCGTTAGGGAGACCATTGCATTCCTGGTTGGGCGTCGCAAACCAAATGAACTCGCAATATTCATTCTCTATTGCTGGAGGATTTGGTATCTTCGAAACACACTTCGGGCCAAGGGGTCCCAACCAGTTTTTTCCAATATCATTGACTGGTGTATGGACTATATGGAACAATATCGCAGGGCCTCCCCCCTTGTTCTTGGAGGCGCGATCGACCGGCCACTTGCTCCCAGATGGACCAAACCCCCGGAAGGCTGTCTCGAAATGAATGTTGATGCCCGGATTATTGATCGAACTTCCTCAATGGGTTTTGCAACGGTTATTCGGGACCACACTGGCTCTTTCATTGTGCATCTTGTTGGTGCGATGGAACCGTTACTCATGGAGGCATAGGCTTGCCTTTTTGGGGCAAAGTGGGGTCTCGAGCTCAACCTGCCAAAATTCCATATGGAGACCGACTCCCTTTTCCTTGTCCATTTCCTCTCTTTGGAGGGTCCTATATCATCCAGAGCTGGACTAGTGATCGACAAGATCAGGACCATCCTCCAATCTTCCAGTTTTATCACGGTGCAGCATGTCCTTAGGACTGGGAACACCGTAGCACATGCTTTGGCTGATTTTGTTTCGGTGTCTGTTTTGGATCAACAGGTGTGGTGGGACACTCACCCCATGTAATTCACGGGAAAATCTGTACTGACATTTTTTTGGCAATGAATTACTCGGAGCTCCTTGACCAACCTCCCTTACAAATTGCGAGGGAGAGGGGTTAGGGAACTCCTTTTCATAAAAAAAAAAAAAAAAAAAAAAATCAGACATGCCAACATATTCCCACCAATAATCAATTCTCAGGCACGGGTTTGGAGGAATAGAATCATGAGGTTCATTTTCTTCCTCGCACATCGGCCATCGAATTAATAATTGTGGC
>JAXCLR010000073.1:3710301-3726564 GCA_035584095.1 Annona squamosa
GATATGATTGGGCTATCTTTAAATCCAAGACTTATCATCTAATTAGGACACCTTATAGGAGTATAACTCTAACATAATTATCATATTCTAATGCATTTCTGCTTCTGGTATTTTCACATTTGACTCATATTTTACCCATGATTATGTATTTTGAAGCACATACAGGCTACGGCCCACCACAATTCATTGAAATACCTCATTATTAGGAGGCGCAACTCCAGTAAGGGTTCGGATAGAATTGATGTCTACTTATCTTAATCCCAATTTAAAAATATATACCCATACTATTAAATACTTATATAAGCACGTAAGCCTCTACACTTTTGATTTTTAAATTTTAAAATATATTTTTAAAAAAACTAAACCATTAATCATGTTTAGTACATCTTATTTTATCGTCACACTAAAAATAATTTTCATAGAAATTTTGAAGAACATGCAGTATAAATATAGTAAATCAAAATTTACAATGCATATAATTTTGAAAATAATAAATAAACATTTGGACAAACATGAAAAATGGTTTATATTTTTCAAAAAATATTTTAAAATTAAAACAAAAGTTAAGTAGGGAGACCTTTATGCTTACATAAATATTGAATCATTTCCTTATTTAACCACAACCAATTCAAATTACTCAGGAATTATAAGTATTCAGGGTGGGTAGCGATTCAATGTACCCAGGTATATTGAAACTTAAAGTACACTCAAGTGCAAAAGTCAAGATAAATATAATTGTAAGAACTCAAGCCAATAATCAAAAGACTGATCCAGGCACTTATATAATGCAACAATTACAACCATCTGATCAGCAAATGGAAGACCATAAATCCAATTATATGTAACGTTTCTATTAAAAACGTGCCATCCTAGAGACGAAATTAGACGATGACATGACAGCAAAACTCCAATTCCATATGCAAAGGGACAAAGAAGGCCATATAGAGGCTATTTCTAATTCTAAATCAAAAGATTTGTGAATTTAAACTTTACATGAACCTAGCTCTCTCATCAATGAGTCATGCCCATGAGGCAACACCAGCTAAATGGAAACAACTTACTGTCCGAATCCAAAAGAAGAAAAACGAATACAACAATAACAAGAACATCTGCATATCCTGCTCTTCATTCCCTCCCTTCCTCATCACGGAAACATTTACCACCGAGAGAAAAAAGCAAAATCTAAACGTATCAAATGCCAGTCAGGCAAGCGGGGATCATGGAATCATAGAAAAATAACCAAATGTATCCAGGCAATTCAGGCAGCGCAGAGCTTAGAATCTGTAGCGCGAGAAGGATCACAGCTTTTGCTTTCAATTTTTGGCTCCTCTAAAATACATATAAACTTTCTGAAGAAACAAAAGGCGACCCTGATTAGAATTGTACCATCGCAACTGACAATGAGGTCAGTGGTTCAGTTACTAACCTGAAGTACCCACAAGCTAAGGAGTGCTTCCAGACAAAAGAAACCAAATCCAATCAGGTAGAAGATCTACAAGTGATGAAAACAAGGAAAAGGATGATATGAGTGAAACAGAGTATAGCATAGGATCCAAAGCTTTATTACAGGATGCCATTCTAAAATATCAAGAGCCCCATGCACCTCCTCTTAGACTACTGATCAATGAATTGAAAATTGCAAGCAAATTAGTTTGGAAGATGAATTTAAGACAAAAAATGAGAATTTTGGTTTTGCTTATTTAAGCATGCATCCCAAGCTTCAGCTTCATCCGGTGCTGGTGCAATTCATGTTTAAGTGCCATGAAGAGATACTGCAAAGATGAAGAAATACTGCTAAATAGACTTACTAAAAAAAAATCAAGAGATCTAATGAACTTTGATGACTTGGTAACAGCTGGCAACCATTATGTAGTGTGATCGTATAACATGAGAAAACTGTAAAAATCTATGGTAGCATTGGCAAGAAAACGATGGCTGCCCAGACACAAAGGCCTTTCTATGAAAGCAGATCAATATGTAAACAAAATACAACAGAGCCAACAGCCCTATATCACAAAACCCCATGTAGAGGAGCCTATAAAATATATCATGGCATTATCACTGAAACTTCAGGCCAAAAAGGTTTGCAAAAATCAGCCGCCTTACTACAGTTCCTGTAAGCGGCATGATGAAAACTGGACAAACATAATATGAATGCATGCTTATGCACATATCTAATGCTTTCCCATCTGATCATTATAAAAAGGCACACACGTGCACACACAGAGATATGTATCCAGAAAATTTTCTGATGCATGACCTACCCCTGGCAAAATGTGATCTGAGAAGACATCAATTGCTGCAAGGATACCCCTGGGTAGAGAAAGAAACTAACAGTTCAGTATCTAAATCTTTTAGGATTGAATAAGAACAAAATATAAAATGTTACACAAATATTTCCATCTGAAAAGAAGGTTGAAAGGTAATCATCCAAACAGGAAGGAACACACATAATAATAATAAGGCAACTGCAAGGACATAACACAGTTTTTGAAAAGAAATTTGTGCCTAGACTGTAGAATCCTGATTTTTAGCGACAGTTTGGATGATAAAATAGGGTCTTCCACAAACATATCCAGTTGGGTAGCAGAACAGGCGCTTTGAAGAGTTGGTTTTCCTTTCTGCTTTACTAAAAATAAGGAAGAAAGAAACTTACGTCAATGATTTCCCATGAAAGACAATAGGAGGAGCAATGGCAGCAAATATGCAAAAGCCAATATGAAACTGCACAATGGTCATGCCAATAATACTAGTTAGTAGATGTAAGTATCAACCACTTTCCAATGAGAAGTGATAAGCCAAGAATAATACCAAGTACAATAAGAAAAACCAACCAAACTTGACGGCACTATCTGTTCTGTAATAAAGAAAGAATAATAGGAATTCATCAGCAGTCAAAACCCATGTAATTCCATACAGTTAACTACAAAAGATGATTCTCAGACCACCACTGGTAGCTTATCAAAAAGACAATTCACAAGTTGCAAAACGTATCACTATCTGTTCATGGATAGAAATAATAAGTATTCATCAGCAGTTAAAACACATGTAACTTCCTTCAGTTAACTACACAAGATGATTCTCCGACAGCTACTAGTAACTTAACAAAAGATAATTCTTAAGTTGCAAATAGCATAAGTGAATTAATAAGAGATTCTATGATAAGATAGGTAAATGCAAGCAGCATGTTAACCGGCACAGGATTCTCAAGTTGCAAAGCGTATCACTATCTGTTCATGGATAGAAATAATAAGTATTCATCAGCAGTTAAAACACATGTAACTGCATGAACACATGTAATTTCATGCAGTTAACTACAAAAGATGATTCTCAGACAGCTACTAGTAAGTTATCAAAAGATAATTGTTGAGTTCCAAAAAGTATAAGTGAATTAAAAGAGATTCTAGGATAACATAGGTAAACGTAAGCAGCATGTTAACTGGCACCAGATATACCCATTTCATCCTAGTGCAGCACCATCGGTTAGCATGATGGATGCACAACAAACAAACCAACAAAAAGAAGAAAAAACAAGAAAAAGGAGAGGGGTGTGGAATAATGTGGTCAAGTAACTGCAAACAATGTTACTTATACCTCATAGCACGATACAAAGGCCTATACCAAAGAACATAGGAAAGAGGGCATCCAAGTATTGCATAGATGATGGCCAAGAAAAATATTTTCACACCTGCAATTTGATAAAAAGGTAAAAACCAAATTACAGTCAATTTTACCAGAAACAACACACATGCCACAAATACTACAAAAATACTGCTAGTATACTACAATACATTCCCAAATAGACAACAAGCATCCAACAAGCAAATTGATGCTCACCTCCACCTCTAATCCAGCAAACAGTCACAGCAATTACATTCCATGAGAGGCACAAAACAATTCCTAAAAAACCAATAACAACAATTAGTTCTTTGGTATTGCTTGCTGAAACAATAAAGGCCTGTGCGAATGAAACTTTAGGCATCCAATGTGCCTGATTCAAAGAACTATTCATAGGTTGGAATTTTAATAAAAGAAGGCATGCCACGTATTGAACAAAATGAATAGCACACACTCAGATGTGGCTTTGACCACAACGGAATGGGAAATGGAGATTCACTTTTTTTCCATCTCATGTCCTCATCCCATCCAAGTTATGAACAGCTTTGGATTTGCTAAGGCAACAACATCAAAACATAACTATTCACCAATTCCGAAAAAAAGGGAAAAAACAACAACAACATGGCAAATGCAAATGGCACAGCAGAAGAAGAAGAATCAAGTTCTAAGATAAAGTATGATCACACGCATACAACATGGGTGCTAAGGAACAGGCTGACAAGGGCCTCCGATATGGGAAAAGAGGATGAAAAAGAGAAGTTCATACCTAGCCAACTTGCAAAAGCAAGGTACTGCAACTTCTGAGCATGAACAGGAATTTCATTTGCAATGTCATGGTGAATAATTGGAAACAAAGGAGGCCAATTTTTATCATCTGTTGGTACACCAGCTGCATTGACAACATTAACTAATGTATTATGGAGAAATAATGATGCAGAAACGACTATAAGCAATTTCAATGTTACAAAGATTACCCCTAGACACAGCATCTTCCCTCCGTTTAATGTCCTGTGATGAATCGACGAACAATGCCCCAGAACATTAGAGCTTATGTTTCAAAAGGGTATAGAGATACAAAATGGTGCATGTAGAATGAAAACATAATGGAAGAAACAATCATCACCAAGCAATGTGCACTTTGGGACCTCTTTACATAAAGAAAAATTTTAAAATACAATACATTGGTAAAAAATTTAAAATACAATATATTGGTTGAGTTTGGGAAATAGGAAAAGAAAAAAAAATTCCCCTCCTTTTCCACTTACTTTCCATAAAACTACCCTATTTTACAATCATTTTTTCACATCTTTCCATACAACTACCCTATCAATTTTAACTTTATTCCATTTACTCCTAGCCGTTCCCATCCCCCTCTTCCCAGATGCAACCATTGTGTTTCAATCAGAATGGATGCTAGGCTGCTAGCATAGCCAACAAGGTAAAAATACTGAAATGTAAGAGGTAAACTTTAGCATCAGGGAAGTTAACCTTTTCTCTCCTTTTCAAGTCTGCTTCCCAGGCTGCAAGGTCTCTCTCTTTTTTCTTAGGATCCTGCACAGAAAAACACATCAATCACTTCATACACGAACCAACTTCAGTAATGTGTAGACTTCAAAGTGCAAGAAATATCATAACTTTGAAAAATTATCATACATTCATATTGTCCAGAGGAATGTCAACAGTTGCATCATATTTGAGGCCAAAACCCAAAGGCTCAGTTACCGTCGGAGGAACACGGGACTTTGAACCAGGCCCTCCAGCATTCTGCAAATGAATTCCAGAATCAGAACTACCATGCACATTCACATTGAACAACCAAACATAAAAAAATGAAAAGACATTATTCTGTACTCAGAATTTATACCTGCTTTCAAATTATCAGGACACATATCTTACTCAATAGGCCAATAGAAATATATAGGGAAACAAAAATTATATAACAATGATTGTTTTCCACTATAGATTGTATCTTTTAAGGTGCACAACATTGTCTCTTATTAAGGTGCACAGATACACATATTATGCACAGACCATTGGTTTATTATGGGCTTTGTTTTATGTTGGGCTTAGCTTGTGCTATGTTTAGGGATATTGATGAGGTCAAAGTCCAATGTAATTTAAGCACTCTTGAGCAGAACGAAAGACACAATGAGCATGCTCATCGAAAGTTCTTTTAATGAGACAACGATACCAGTCTACCACAGAAGTGCACTGAAACATAGATAATTCACATTTTCTTGCAACAGTTGAAGACAACGGTGCCTCTTTTTAAAATATATAGATATTCACTATTTTAGGTGTAGTCGAAGGATGTACATAGTAGCTGAAGCAGATAACAGTGTTCGAACAATGTTGACAAATGACTCTCAGAGCCTTCTGATAATATTAAAGCAGTGGAATACAGCTTATGAGACAATGTACGCAAGCTTGCTGACATTGAATTACATTTTAAAGCCAAACTATAGCACGATTACAACTCCAGTGTCAACTTGGGTTCGAGCTGGAGAGGATGCGAGCCTGACACTCTTTTTGAAAATCCTGACCGTTCCTTAAATCTAACCTTATTTCTAAAAACTTCAATCTTACAGATCGGATCGCTATCTAGGGTTGCCTAAAATGTGCCTTCAAATTTGTTTCAATGAAAGGATTATGTTAAATTTAAATTTTATTTAATTAAAATAGAGAATCTTTAAATTCAGATTGAAAAATCAAATATAACCACATTTAAATAGATTCGTGTTACCTTTGTCCACAGATTGCTTATTAGCCAACCCTTGGAGATAAGAATGCCATTACATTTTTACGATGTAGTAAAAAAAGAAAAAACCTTCCCAAATAGCTATGTTAATGAAATTCCAATTAAGGAGTGCTCAGAAAAATGAAAATCAAAATCAAAAATACATTTATAGCATTAAATTCATATGACAAACCTACCGAATCTACATTTTTCGGAATTCCAATCTTAAAGTTGAGACAGACATGAATCCGGCACGTGACAAGAAGGCACACGTTCCAGTGGATCTACAGCGTCAAGGAGAAATGCAAGGGAAGAAAAAAACGGCCGTAGGGCAAAGCCGCCAAAAGGCAGAGAAAATACCGCAAAGGGATTCACTTCGTCCTCGTCAAAGGGATTGGGATCGGTGTGGCGATTCATGTCGTCTTCGGTTTCCGGATTTCTCCCGAAGCGAGAGCGACGCCGACGGCTTTTCTCTCGCCTCTCCCTCCCTCGCTCCCTCTCCTCTTAATTCCTTCGCACCGACGGGAATTGCGGAGATGCGGTGGGTGCGGTTGGCTGCGGGTGGGAGTCTTGAGTGGGACTAGGAAGCTCTTCCCCTGTTTTATACCATGCGCGCAGATCTGGAGATAAAAAAAGCTTTCGGTGCGCCTCGCATTTTTTTTAAAAACCACTACACGCTTCGCGCGCTTGCAGCTGCTGTATGCCTCCGCCTGCTATGGGGCCCACCAATGTCGTCCCGTAATCCTGGCCGTTAGGCATTAGTGATGATATCTACATGTATGATAATCTAAATAGGATAATAATCGTATTCATTAAATTTGTATGATTACTTAAAAAAAATTTCTTCGTCTTTATCGTAAAAATACTAGATTTAGAGTTGTCCATGATTTATTATAAAATTTAATTCATTCATTATAATGTGCAGTTTTCCAAGTTACATTTTTAAAATTTTATTTTTGAATATATTTAATATGGCTAAAAATAAAGTGAATGTAATTAACTTGTGATTAGCTCTGACAGGTATGGAAATTAAATGTTCTTAAATTGAAAACTGAGAATAATAATTTTAGATGGTGATTAACTAAGTAGAGATGATAACTCAATTAAAAGCATGTTTGGTAAGTGATAAAACATTTTAAAAAATTTCTTTGAAAGTTTTTGAATGGGAAGGAAATAACATGATATGATAAAAGTAATGATAAAAAGTAATAAAATTAAAATTAAAATAGATAAATTAGTTGTATAAGTAATTAGGTAGAAATGATTGAAAAATATGATTGTTAGAAAGATACAAAAAAATGATAAAAAAATAATGATGGTAGAAAACAGAAACGTCTTATATTAAAAGGTTTTGGTTTAAGAGTTTTTAATGTCAAATAGACATCCTTAGATTTTGAAGATAAATCTTATGGATACATTTAAACAGAAAAAATTTGTTATAGACGTATGAATATCTTTTTACGTGGACATAACTTTTTTTAGTTTGTTGGCTGTGTAGTTTGGCTGTGGATGATTATCTAAGTTTTTTTTTTTTTTTTTTTCCTTTTCTTCTTTGGATGGGCAAATCCAATGCGTGAAGAAAGTGCTGAGCTGCGTGGATTACCGAAAACGAGCAGGTATTCGGAGAAAAGGAGACGTGTCCCAACGACACCTTCCGTACGGTCTGGTGCGCTTTTGGTGAGATTTTAAATTCGGATGCGCGCGGCGTGACTCGGTAACTGGGGAATCGAATTTGCGTAATTGCTCAGCAGCATAGACGAGGACAGCAGCACAGCTCTGTCGTACTCTTACCACGTACTGATATGATCTGGACCTTAAAAATAAAACAGAGAGACAATCTGAACCGTGCAAATGATAGATGCACGCAAGACCTGTTATCCAAGTTCGTCTACAAAAAGCTTTTCAAACGAGGGGCATGTTTAGTCAACCAAAATTTTCCTTACAAAACCTTCGGGTCTCTGAAAATTTTTTATTTTTTTATTATTTCATCGCATACTGCGGTACAATTATCTTAATTTTTAATCATTTGTACATATATTTATATAATTAACTTATCTATTTTAATTTTATTATATTTATTACTTATCATTATCTTTATTATATCTAATCATTTTTTTTATTTCAAAAACATTTATACTAAAAATTTTTCATCCAAAAATTTTATCACTTTTCAAAGATACCCTAGAGCTTTCAACTTTAAAATTTTTTGCTATTTTATTTTTTATTATTTGTTCATATTTTCTGATATAATTATCCAATTATTTTTGCATAACGATAGATATAACTAACTTATTTACTTTAATTTTATTTTCTTTATTTATCATTATTATCCTCTCATATCACATTATCACTTTCCAATACACTAAAGATTCAATTCTTTCTTATTTTTTTATTATGTTAACCACCTTAAATTAAAGAAATAGGACAATGAGAGTATTGTTCGTTGTGACCATTTATGTCGCAAGTCCCCCACTTATGCGGTCCCCTACACGCCAATCAATGGTTTCAACTTTTACATGACTTATAATAGAGGTGCAATTTATGTCGGGTTAAGCCCAAACTCACCTCAACAGTGTTATAACTTGTTTTTTATAACCCAAGCCTAAAAAACTTGAACCTTATAAACCCAATTTGTAAATATAATAGAGCTTGGATTTCTAATTTTCTCTTTTATATTTATTATAAAATATATTATATACAAAATATTTTAAAAAATATTTTTTTATATTTTGTGTATTTGATTTGAATACATGTATGGCATATTGTATATTTTCATTTATATTTGTCTGTTATTTCTATCATTTACTTTTACGTCCATTAATTTTCTTATTTTATCTTTTTTATGTTAAATTTTCTTCTAAAAAATTCTTTATATTACTATATTTTAAAATTTTATAACGTGGCTTATATTATTATGCTTACTTAAATGATTTGTTACTATTATATATTTATATAAAATTCTAAACTTATCATTTAAATAAAATATAGATTTATCAACTTAAATTTCAACTCAAAACTTAATCTGGACTCGATTTTCAAAAATAGAATTAAAATTTATGTTTTATAGGGTGTGTTTGGGAATGAATAAAACTTTTGATAAAAAGTTGTAAATACTATAAATTGTCGAATGATATGATATGATAGGGGTAATGTTGAGGAATAAATAGGATGAAATTGAAACAGATAGGTTAATTGTGTTGGTAGTTGTATATAAATAATTGAAAAGTTAGATAGTTGTATAGAAAAATATGAATAAATGATTAAAAAATATGATAATTGTAGAGATTGAAAAGTTTTAACTTGATAACTTTTACTTATTACCAAACACACTCGTAAATAGAGTTAAAGTTAGGGTCATGATTAATATTTTATAAATAGTATTAAGATTAGGATTGAAGTGAATATAAATTTCATAAGCCCGAGTTGTGCTCATTGCTTTTAAACCTTAAATCTCGTTTTTATATTTGTGTCCGTCCATATTTTATAGTTTATGTTGGGTCTTACTTTTGCTTATGGTCATACTTTGCATATAACGAAAATGATTTTTCAAAGGAAGAATCTATGGGTTTGTGTTTGGTAACACGTAAAAAATGTATAAGTAAAAAAAAATCAATATAAAATTTTTCATTTTTTGTAATTACTCTATTTTTTAGTCATTTCTTCATATTTTCTTATATAATTATCTTACTTTTCAATCATCTTTAGACATACAACTAATCTATCTATTTTAATTTTATTTTCTTTATTCATCGTCATCACCATTATCATATCATATCATTTTTTTATTTTGATAACTTTTACATCAAAAAATTTTCATTCAAAAGTTTTATCATTTTTCAAACACAACAATTATTTTTTTGGTTTGTACTGACGGACCACTGATATTACAAATTAGCATTTTTTTCACAATCCTAGTATCGTAGAAATTTTTTTATGTAGATACCGCCACCATATAAAGGAATTTATAAAATTTGGGAATGTATATATGTAATTGGGTTACGTAAAAGCAATTCCATGTAACTCACTCAAATTTTAAGATTTTGATGTTCGGTACAAAATCTAATTCATTCATTTGTTTACTTAAGAGACTAAGTTTCATCCAAATTAAATATATGCGTAGGCCACATTTGCTCAAAATAAGTACATTTATGTATAAATTTAAAAAATGTTTAGGTTTATTTATATATATATATATTGGAATATAATAATACTTTGTTAAACCATTTATCAGTATAGGAATGATATTTTAGATGTTCAAGATGTTGAAAACAGTACTTAAGAATTGATATTCATCGTTAAATAATTTTATTAAGTTAATTTTACGCGTTTGTAAATTGGGGTCATATAAAATAACACTAGATAAATGAAAGAATTTTTATCATAACATGAGTTATGTTGAACATAACATATAAAACTTTTTAAAACTCCCCTGTTTTTATAAAACTTTTCAAACGATGGTATGAAAATGCAAAAACTTGTCACCCGTCAACTGAGGAGAGGGGTTGCTGCTGTCAATATGGGGGCTGTAATGGGTGTTGACCTCGGACATGGAGAAGGAGGACGGCATAGCTGATGTGAAATTCGGGGGAAATGTGTCGGGAAGCCCTAACCCAGCCAGCACCACCAGCGGCGCTTATCTTGGCAAGCACCAGTCCATACTGATCAGAGCACTACCCGGCCCATCGCGATGGTTGCTTCCTGCACAAGTAGCTATGAGGCGTGCACGACGGCGTCTGAGACGGCATACCCCAGCGGTTGATCGGGAGCAAAAAAGGCAACCAACACAGATCGTAAGACAACATTCGGATCCGTCGATCAGCTTGCCCGCAAAACCGCCAGCTCGCCGACGATCAACTACGACAGCCCGAGAGGTAACTCCTTCTTTGCACGCTCCCTGTTTGATCATATGTTTGTGTGATTGCCGCCTTCAAGTTCCCCTCTGTCTGTAATTGTAATAGGGGGCAAATCTGCATTTTTCGGCCAAATATCGATTTGAATGAATTAATACCAAAAATATTATTGAATTGATATCGAACAAGAATGGGAGAATTTTCTGTATCGCGTCTTTCCTTTTCTTCCTTCAAACTTCTTTTCCTCTTCACTTGCATCGCGTCTTTCCTTTTCTCATGGTAACTACGGTCTGCATTTCTGAACTTGATGTATCAATGTTGTGATTTCAAGGTCTCTGATTAGAAATTTTCTATGACAAACGGTTTTTTTGGGAGGGTTCATTTCGTTTCCGATGGAATTAAATGAGTTTTCACTTATGCGTGATGTAATGGTTTCCTTTATTCCTATCAATGGACCTCAGCTTCTTGTTTCGACTGTTGATTTCTTGGTAACGAGGTGACTTTAGGAATCTAAGCAAGGTAATATGTACGGTGAAGGAATGGAAATGCCGCAAGGGCAATGTGCTAGTGATCTTTTATGTTCCTTTTGTGCTGGGGCTTTGCTGATTTCATGTTTATTGGTCTTGGATTGCTATTATATATGGGGTCAATTGTGTCTAACAGATTGCTTTTTCCATAAGTTTTAGGCATACAAGTTGCAAATCAAATAGATTGGAGGAAGGCTGTAAAACAGATGGAAGTGAGGATAATTTTATCATAGAATTTGCCCATCTCATGGTTATTTCTTTTCATCGTTGAGTTTTTTCCATTTCAATGCATTTTTAAAAAAAGTTGTTATGTCTCATATTAATCTTTGGCTGCATAAGTTTTCTGTAGTTTTTCTGTTATTTCTCCTTCTAAGTCTAATTCCCTGTTCTACTTTGTTGTCGTGCATCTGCATTATCTGCTTGGAACATCTTCACTATAGAAACCCACACGTATATGTTCCCCTCTGCTTTTGATTTCCGAGACTGCTCCTCTTTTAGTCCGTCACTCAAGGACCAGTACTTGAAATTTTTAGTTGGGATGATATCAGATCATGGTAGTCTCTTTCTTGCAGTCTCTTCTATCCATTATGGGCATTCATTTTTGTTTTCTTTTGGCATTGGAATTCTGAAGCCTATTGTGGGCGTTCTAGTGGGAAGTGTTTGTATTTGTTGCTTTAAGCATGGATAGCAAAATTCCAGATCCATCTATAGCTTTCACTATTTACTGAAATCTATTCTTGAATTCATTACAGTGTTCCTTTCTGAATATTTTTTGAGAGGTTCTTAATATCCTGAGTTTTGTTTCTGCGGTTATTATCATTTATGAATGTCTTATATTTCTATTTTGTTTCTGAATATCCTGGACTGTTATTGGTAGAGCTGTTTGGTCTTTTAGATTTGAGTATTGAAACAGAACGACCAAAACACTTTTGGAATAGAATAATGTAGGATTGCATCTGATTTGAGTTCTATTCTTCTGATACAAAAGGTCTCCCATCCTGTTTCTTCTTGCCCTTGTCAGCAGTTAAAATGAAAAAAAAGCCATGACTCAGCGAAATGGATGATGATCCAATCAGAGCAGATTGACTAGATATGAATCCAAGTTGACTCAGAATGGTCCATCTTTAAAATATGACATCAGCTTGAGTGTGAATATGCATATAAATCGTACATTACATGAAATTATCCACTAAAGATTGCAGTTATGTTGAATACTCGCAGTCCATTCTGATCGGTTTCGAGATGCAGTGTGCAGTTAGCATCTGTGTTGTATGGTTAACTCGTTTTGCTCTTTGATTTGAAGGGGATTCATTATTCAGCCACAACAATCCCTTGTCAAAATTGCTAAACCATAAAGCTTCTTAGTAATCATAACAAAGGCTATGTTTGTGATTTCTCCTGCCATCTTGTTTCTGGCCGCCACCTCATGAAAACTTTTATGACTACATAACCATTGAGCGAAACGCAAAACTTTGGCTATTAGAATAACAAAATTTCATGCTGCCTGTATGCAATATGGAAGTGAACATAGATTTGACTATTTCCGGCAATCAGTCAAATCTAATGTGATAAAAAATATCCAAGCGTCACAGTTTTCATTGAATAAAAAATAAGAAAAATCTACATCCTCACAGCACCTCTACGAATTTCATGGAAACTTTAAAGTGCTAACAAACCAAAACTGAATTTTTTTAACCAAAAAAAGTTTAGTTTCAAATTTGTCTGTTTGGCAATCCAAAGAACTCACAGTTGGAAGTGAGGATAATTTTATCATAGATTTGAGTATTGCAACTGAACGACCATAACACTTTTGGAATAGAATAATGTAGGATTGCACCTGATTTGATATCTCTTCTTCTGACACAAAAGGTCTCCCATCCTGTTTCCTCTTACCCTTGTCGGCTTTAGGAGGTATTATGAATATACCTTTACTAAATATGCTATGCAAATAATCTTTGCTCGAAATCTATAGAAAGAGATGACAAGAAATAACTAGTGTAGCCTTGGAAGGCTCACTATGGAGTGAAATTCTAAGGAGGATTTACATTTATGAACACTTATGAAGTGATTGTGTGCAATAATCTCCCATCTCTGAAACAGATGTCATGGTAATTATGTTGAATCTTAGTGAATCCATGCCAAAGATAATTACTTTTTAGCCTCCTTATAGTTCAATATGGACTCAAATTTCCAATTTTGTTTCTTTGTGTTTTTGAGCACTTACAAGTAATTGTGTGCAATAATGTCTCCCCCATTGAAACATTAAAAGCTTGTCGGTAAGTTGTCATGGTGTGGTGTTTTACTCATATGCGTGAAACTCTAGTGGTGGTTTCCTAATGTATGAATTGTTCTACATGTCTAGAAGGTTCCGGTAATGGTCAAAGGTTGCAGAATATAAACATATCGTTTGACTTCTTGGAGTAGTGAAATCTTTCCCTTTGCTCTTAATCTACTACTATAATAATAGGTCACACTAGGGACGTTGTTGAAGTTGCCTAAAGTCAGCAAAAGCACTTGTTTTGAGCCTTTACATTTCAATTCAAGTTCCATGACTCCAACCTCATTTTTTCCTTTAGGTTTTTGCCCAAAGTCAGCAGAGGCGATTGTTTTGAGCAGCGTTGATTTCTCATCAAGTTCAACACCTCCAACTCTTATTTTCCTTTAAGTTGCCACCAAACTCCACCTTCGATCATTATGTTTTGATTGAGAGAAGGCGGTTTTGAGCTTTCAACACGGGCTCCTAGGGATCTTTCGGACCATAGGTGAGGCTTCTACTTCTTTTGTTGCAGCTTCGTCAACTTGCATTCTGCAGGTCTTCCCATTTCATGCATAGCATTGTCTCCTCACTAGCTGCCCTAAGATTGGCCTTCCTTGTTTCAGTTCTCCAAGTTTGTATATAAATTGCTATTTGTTTTATTGCACTATTGTCAAGGTATGCTCCTGTATGGCACATAAATGACTAGTTCCAATGGTGGTTGTCTACACATGCATTGTCTTGAATTAACTGGTTAAAGAATTCTTTTCAGACAGAGAAAATATGAATAGTTCTTCTTTTGCATATATGAACTCCTTAATCGAAACTGCATTACCAGCCATTGATGATACGGTTCGAAATAGTTTGGGTCAACACTATCAACAACGCAGGTCATTCATATTATTAGGTGGAGCCTTAGCACTGGCACGGGAGGAAGAAGAAAGTCAGACGGACTTCAGTAATCGTGACTTAGCACTCCAACGTGAATTATTTATGTATTCTTTAGTCCGTGGGGGGGGGATCGACGATGCATCTCACAACTACGGATGAGTACATTCGCATTCAATCAGTTGTGCGATTTAGTTAAGAGTAAAGGGGTCTTGCAATCCACTATATATGTAACCATACGTGAACAAATGACAATGTTTTTTCTCACTTTGGCCCATAATGTATGAAATCGTTCTGTCGGTACATACTTCTGTAGATCTGGTGGGACTGTGCACCGCCATTTTCATAAGTGTCTGCAATCAGTTCTCTCCCTGTATGAAGATTGCGTCGCTCATCCAAGTTGTCAAACTCATCAAAAGATCTCCTTCGACCCAACGCTAGCACCATATTTTGAGGTACAACGTTGGCCATTTTTTCTAAGTTGTTCATAGACACTGGCAGTAGAGTTTAATGCAATTTTTTTCACATACTAGGAATGTATTGGAGCTATTGATGGTACACACATTCCTGTCCTACCTCCATCTGAAAATTATCTCGCATTTATTAATAGACATGGGGACTCCACACAGAATGTTCTGGCAACATGTGACTTTAATTTGAAGTTCACATATATATTAGCTGGCTGGGAAGGTAGTGCGCATGATGCGCATGTCCTACAAGATGCACTGGATCGTTCCACGAATCGTTTAACAATTCCACGAGGTAAAAATTTTTCATTTGCGCTTTCTCAGTGTCATAATATGTGATTGCCTACTTCATAAATGACCCTCATTTCCTACAGGCCATTATTACTTGGTGGATGCTGGATATGCGCATGTGTCCGATTTTATGGCACCATACAAAGGTGTATCATACCATATGAGCAATTTCGGTCTTGGGAGGAGACCAAGGAACAGTGAAGAGTTGTTTAACTTCAGTCATGCTCATTTGCGATCAACTGTCGAAAGATTGTTCGCTGTGTGGAAAAAGAGATTTCCATCTCTGCAAGTTGCGACTGCATACCCTTATAGGATTCAGGTTCAAATGTCGCCGCATGTGCAATTCTTCATAATTACATCTCTACTGTAGATGGTTTTGAACTACCGAGCCAAATCATTGAGGAACCAAACCTCGCCAATTTCAATTTGTCTAGAGATATTATTGATGACGAATAGATGGAAGTTATGGTGAGAGGGGTGACTACCGAGGCCTGACATGAGTAGAAGGCCAAACGCGATGAAATAACAAATCGAATGTGGGCAGATAATGCGTTCATATAATATCTGTTTTATGTCTAATCTAATTTGCATATGTATGGGATATTTGATGACTATCTTCTATGATAATATA
>JAXCLR010000073.1:3733382-3775152 GCA_035584095.1 Annona squamosa
TTGTATAGATAGTTGTGTAGAAATGATTGAAAAGTAGGATAGTTTGTATAGGAAAATGTGAAAAAATAATTAAAAAAATATAGTAGTTATGAAGAGTGAAAAGTTTTAGATTGAAAAATTTTGGTTGACAAGTTTACACCCCAAACAAACACACCCTTTATGTTCGTCTGTTTTTCACTAAAATTTTTTTATCTATAGCTTTTGCATTTAATTTTTTTTCTCATTCATAAGTATTTTATTTTTCAATAATTTATATATAACTTTTCATATGATTATTTTATTTATTTTAATTTTACTCTCGGACTGTCTATTCACTGCTTGTTTTAAATCACATTATCTCCCATACTTAGAAAATTTTTGCCACCCCGGAATGTCTTTAGGGGGTGTTTTGGCTCTAGGTTAAAAAATCTACACGTTCCTACACATCTCTTCGTATAATTCGACATTTTAATTAACAGTTACCCAACTCTTTCTATTATATATTTTAATTTTTTTAATTTTTTTTACATTTTTCCTCATAGATATTTTATATGTTTTATGTTTATTCTGTTTGCTATAAATTACAGTCCATTTCAAGTCACATTACCTTGTTACTTTTTTTTCCCTTTCAAATTTTCGAAAAAGTAATCTCCGAACATTTTGCTTTTTGAATATGTGCAGGGTGCCCTAGGCATTAGGTTTTCAGAAGTTCTTACTCTTCCACTAGATTTTTAATATGATTTGATATTTTAATTAATTTTCTCACTACTATTAATTAGATATTTTCATCGATTTTTTTATAAGAATATATTTTCATCATTTTAACATAACTATTTATCTATTTGTCAAATATTCATCCAACACATTTTTCATTGTCAAATATTCACATGTTAACTTACATCTAAAATTTTTCGTGTTCCACAATTATTTTATTTTTTATTTTTTATTTACTTATTTCTATACAATTATCATATTTTTAAATTATTTTTATACAACTACTTATACATCTAATATATTTATTTTAATTTCATTCTCTTAACTCATTATCATTTCATATTCATTATTTTCTCATATTTCAACAACTTTTATACAACAAAATTTTCATCAAAAATTTTATTACTTCAAGAACATTATCTTAATATATTTCTATGTAATTATTATATCTACGTTAACTTTATTTTTACTCATCTTAATTATTTTTATTGTACTATGTTATTCTTCTATATATATATCTTTTACTTTCATACTTCTAAAGTTCACGTGGAAAAAGGGAAAACAGAGAAAAAATAGTCAAAAAATGTTAAATTTGATAAAATAATGATGTGATAAGATAAAAATAATAATTTAAAAATAGTGAAAAAAGTTGAAATAAATATGATAGTTATTACTTCCTTTTCACAAACTAAATTTATCAATGGAGACAAAGATGAATTTATATTAGGTAGTCAGTTAAGTCCCAGTGGTAGTCTACTACATTCATATTATATTTATAAAAGATTTATCATTGATACATTTGGTTGGGGTGAAAAAAATATTAACATAAACTTTTTCACTCTTCGTGATTATCTTATTTTTTAATTTTTTTATATTTTCTTATACAAACTATTATATTTTTCAATCATTTTCAGATAACTGCTCATATAACCAATACACATATTTGTAACTTTATTCTCTTTATATCTCATCATTATCTCTATTATGTTACATCATTTTCTATCAATTTGATAACTTCTCCCATCAAAACTTTTCATCAAATTTTTTTTATCTCCAATCAAACACACTTGCATATACTCATTTGTTAAAAAATATTTTATGTAATTTTAAATAATACAATGCAATACTTATTTACATTTTAAAACCACATACCCATTATTTACATATAATATTGTTTATATTATTATATAAAAATACGAAGTATAAATTGCCATAATCTAATTATTAAAACTATTTATGTATTGCAATCACAATTCATAAACCTATTTATAGAAGACTTTCGGAAATCAATGATGTGCATATAAAAAAATGAATTAGTTTTTTTTTTACTTTGCAATACACAACTCCTAAAGGCACAAAATTCATATGAATTTAAATTTATTAAGATAGATGTGCATATAAAATGTTACAGATGAAATATAATGCATACTGTATAACAATGTATATGTTATATATAATTATACGCTCATTTAATTATCTATATTAATACTCATGCGTGTTGATTTCAGATACCTAATATATCTACCTTATCTTTGCTTTATTTGAGGGAATAGGTAATGATATGTACCCAGTTGATACGAATGAGTAATAATTTATATTTTATTTTACTTAAATTAGGATCAAGTCAGTAGGTATTCCTGAGTATCTTACTTAAGTTGAACTCTAATTTACATGGTAAAGGTCTAAATGCACTTAGGTGTGTATTTAACCTTTTTTTATATTTTTAAATTTTTTTTTACAACTATTTAGCCCAAGTGTATTTAACATATGCATCAAATTTTACTATATCCAAAGATTTGTAGATATTTTTAGGATTTTGTAATTAAATAGTCGTATTTGGTACTTTTAATAATTTTTTAAGAAAAATATAAAAAAGGTTTTTATATCCAAGCGCAGCTAAATGGGTGCACATTATCACACCTTAGTTTACATTCCTTCGTAGGGGGAAAAAAAAAAAAGCTTACACGGCTAAGCAAAGCTCAAACTGCGTGCTTGCATTGGCTACTCCACGTAAAAGTTTTTGTTTAATTTTGCTTAACCGAGTGTGTACATTGTAATAACTGAGGGTGTGTTTGGTTGGAGGTAAAACTTTTGATGAAAAGTTTTTGGAGTAGAAGTTGTCAAATCATTAGAAAGCGATGTGATATAATAGGAATAATGATGAGGAGTAAAAAGAATAAAGTTAAAATAGATAGGTTAGTTGTATGGGTAGCTGTGTGGAAATGATTGAAAAGTAGGGTAGTTTGTATAGAAAAATGTGAAAAAATAATTAAAAAGTATGGTAGTTTGTATAGAAAAATATGAAAAAATAATTAAAAAATAGAGTAATTATGGAGAGTGAAAAGTTTTATATTGAAAAGTTTTAGTTGACACTTTTTTACCCTAAACAAACACACCCTGAATATGTAGTGCGTACATTGTAAATAACTTCAACAACTTCCGTGAATTTGTAAAATTCTGATTAAAAACGGAAAATTATGGTTGAAAATAGCGAAAGTTGAAGGGCCCGAACTGTAAAAACACCCCCTCCCGATTCTCGAATTTAAAAGCCTGCAAGGCTGCAACTCTTGGCTTCCTTCCCCAGCCCCATTTTTTCCCTCTGCAGTTCTGTCGAGCCTTGACAGCTGGAGAAGATGAGCTTCGACGGCTTCGACGAATGGGACGAGAAATTCCTTGATCAAGCGATTCGTCTCGAAGAAGAAGTCATCTCTTCTCGAAATGAGACGCAGCCAGCTCCCGCCATTTCCCCTCCGCAGCTCCATCCTTGCCCTAATCCACCGGACACCTTCTGCGGGGACTTCAGTTTCTCCCCTCCCAGAGAGCTCTCCCAGAGGCCTCCGGAGACTTCCTTCTCGGAAATCGACTGCAAGGTGGTGGAGCTGCAGCAGCGCGCTCCTCCGAGGACCGGAGCGAGCCGGCATTCCGTCACCAGCGCGAAAGAAAAGGAGATCGAGAGATTGAAGGTTTTAGGGTTTCTTTTCATTATACTTCTTCGTGTTTAATTCAAAAAATAGAAATCTAGAATCTTTAATCGAGTAACATGCCTGCCTTCAAAGGATGTTGATATGGTGGGCTGCTGAAATTTCCTCATTTCTTGACGTTCTCAACCGCTGGATTCGAACCTGCATCTGGCCTGAATGGGGAAAGCCAAGAATTTCATTTCCTTGTTGTAAGATTTTTTGTTTTTTATTGGGGGAATGAGTTCTTAGGCAAATAAGGTAACTTTGTTCTTTCGGTGCCCACTAGATCATTATTCAGGGATGTCATCTTGGTTAAGCTGTTGCGATCGAGTCTGATGGTTCTTTCCATTACATGACCTGTTTGAATATTTCAGACGTGAATTGTCCACAAAACCAATGCCGAGAATACTAAGTGTACTTGTCATCTGTATTTCAACATCTAAAATTTCCTCTTTCTATTACAGAGGGAGTTGGGACGTGTCTCCAAGCAACTTATTCACCTTGTAAGTCTTTGCATTATGATATTTGAAGAAGCTCAAATTGCTGAATTTCATTCTATTTCTCCACTATTAACGTCTTCAACTTTTTAAATGTTTTTCCCCTTTCTTTGAGGCAAAGATTCTGAAACACTTTATTATGAATTGCAATGATGAACTAAAGTGTTTTAAGTGGACTACTTTGGGGTTGTATTTTCTTGTTCTTGTTTTTTTTTTTTTTTTGCCTTTTTATTCTATCTTCATTTCTTTTATTATTCTTTTTGAAATTTCATTGCAGGAATATGAATGCTTGGAGCTTAAAAGGGACAGAGACAAGAAAGATGAGCAGCTAAAACATGCCTTTACCAAATTGGAAGCAAAAGATGCTGAGATACACTCTTTGAAAGGAGGGAATACGTGGGTAACTCAAATAAATCAATTCCCATTATTATATTTTTTGAAAGTGTGCATGTTGCTATGGATGTTGTGACCTTTTAAAATAAAAATTCTTGCGTACTTCTACATTGATATAACTATTCATGTTTCCTTCTTTTATTATTTTTCACTCGGATATAATGGCTCTTTTTTTAGCCTAAAACCTACAATGTTGCCTCTTCTGTACGAGCATACCAAATGTATTTATTTATCATTTGTAGTGGTATTCTCCATATTCGGTACTCTATTTTTCTTTTTTTGGATGAGTCTTTTAATGAACATATCTTGATAATCATGGCCATAATCATCAGGCAGACCTTTTTACATTTGATGAGTGCATTCTCTTAGCTTTATTGCTATTACAAACTTTGTGGAGGTGAATGATTTTTATTAACATTGCTGATAATTATTCAGTACATAGTTTCGGACAGAAGAGTGCATCAATCATCAGTATGGATGGATACATGGTCTTGACATGCCTAGTTTTACTTTTCTATTGTATATAATTTCTTTTGACAAAGTCTCCCTTGTTAATACATGACCTTAAACCTATGGATCTAAATTAGAGACTGAGTGTGAATCCTACATGAACAGGGCTAGTGAGACATTGGCACACAGCCATTCTCAGATGCCTCTGCAGCCTCACTTTGCAAATGCTGCAGTCGGGGAGCTAGGCGCAGGGTACCCCAATCTAGCACATAAAAATAATCCAGGTCCGATGTGGGCTAGAGAAGGTGCATCAAAACGACTATCTCGCAACAGCAAGAACAGTCTTCAACATGATCCTATACAAGGTGTTCCCATGGATGGATCATCTTCTGCCTCTGAGTTGAAGCGCCGCATGTTGATTGATTCTGGTGAGTCTTGGATTTGAGCAAGCTTGAATTCTTGTAACTTTTTGTTTGCAACATTTGATGCTTCCTTTTTCCCCTTACATATCTGGTTTCCTCTGATGATTTTCAGCTGCTGTAACATCCAATGGTCACCCATATCAGGTATTGCTTCTATTAGTGACTGAACTATGTAAACCAGCAGACATTCCTTTTAATTTACTGATCTTAGGAGACTTGAGTAACATTATGACCTGTTTCATGCAGGAAATTATGTTCCCAGAAAGGTCAGAGCCAAAATTAACTAGAGCTGTAGGAATCCAGACTGATGCCTCCAAGGATTATTCTGATTTCACAGCAAGGCACAAAATCTCTGCAGAGTATGACCTTTCGGACAAATTGCTAGCAATCTGGGACACTAAATGCGACAACAGATCAGAAAGAAATCTCGTCTCCAAGTTACTTATGACCTGTCTACCAGATTTTTCCATGCTTTTTAGGTGCACAGGAATGTCTTCCAAAATAACTCTTGACTCTGTGGCAGATGAAAGTCTATCTGATAAGACTTTGTATTGTCAAATAAAGTCTGTTCAAGCAGTTGAAGCTGCAAAAGTTTCTCATCTCTCTGAAGTACTAAATAAGGCAAGTACATATGTGGTAAAGTTGTACATGTTTATGCAACTGTGACAGCATTCCTTCTATTAATGGGAATCTAATAACCAGACTCTTAAGCATGACTTCACTTACAGAGGTTGTGGACCCACAGGTGGTATCCTTTTGTCTGGTTTGTGTACAAGTGTACACGATTTGCATAACCCTCATGGATCTCAACAGAAACAAAAAGCTGAATCTAGTGTTCCATTTCTGATTCCCTCAAAGGCCAAGTTATGTTTTTGTCTTTTTAGCATGTGGTATAATGGGGATAGGATCATGAAGGATGTGGTTTTATACCATAATTGGGTGGTTGAAAATTCAAGGCTTGGCTCCTTACCACCCCTCCGACTTGCATGGTTCTTCATATTTTCATTTTGCGTTATTGAAGAACCCATGCGTAATTTCCTAGAATCGTGGTCTGGTTTTGGTTGACTTTACTTCGGTCATCTTTATTCTTATTTTACATAATTTATTGGAATGACCTGCTATTTTTCCACCTTTTTTCTGTTTTTTTGGTGTTGGCAGGTAAGTAGTGGGATGCTGGAATTGGATGCATTGTTTGAAGCATTGCTTGGTGTTTGCAATCTGAAGAATGTAAGTATGATTTATAGGTTGTTTGGAGTGTTTTTACCATACATGATGTGTGCCACCTCTTCCTTCATATAGTGTCATGCGTACATGTGCATACATACGCTTTCCACAGGACATCATAACTAAATCCACTCTGGACGAGCGTTTCATTGATGTACAGCATATCATCATACTTTCCATCATGTGAGTTTCTGTTTTGGTGTATGAATCTTGGAGTACATCCATCAGTGCATGCATGCGTGCTCTTCCATCATGCGATTTTTCATTTTTGATGTATGCATGTCGAAGAAGCTTTCTAATAGAGAACTAAGGTGAGTATTGCTGTTGCCCAAGGACTATTAAAATCACTTGTTCATCTTCTCTTTTGAGAAAACAGATTATGCTTCTAGGCTTCAGTACATAGACTAGGTGTCATGCAGTTCTTGTCTTGTTTCCATATGCAACTTCATTACTGATTGCCAGAGGCTTGTTTTTACTCACTTGCCATACTATTTCCGTGGCTACTTTGGTTTTGGTGCAGGTTGCTGTCGTTCATAGATCTCTTTGTATACTGCGTATCTTGTTACAACACATACTGAGTTTCAACAAGAGACCTGATAGCAGGTGTACAGTGCAACTGCCTCTCTTTCACGTCATTTTCATGATTCTTCTGTTTTAGTATTTGCTTCAAATTTCAGATCTAATAGAGAAGTCTAATGATTAGAGCTTCCATGTTTGCTTTTAACATTATCTAGAAGCATGCATTTTGCAAAGGAAGGTGGAAGTAAAGGAGTTCTGATTTTGATTACGTCATCTCCGTAAGAGACTGTCAAGTCATTTCATTTAGCATTGCAACTCCTTATATGTGATGGAAAAGAATATATTATTCTTTTCTTCATCACCTTGTTTTCATTCTTGTTTTGGATTCAACAGATTTATTGTTTTTTTTTTTCCAAACTATAAATTAGGTACTCTATTCAAGTATTTTCCAATAGAATTTTCCTGTAGGATATCTTTCAAATTTTTTTTTTTTAAAAAAAAACATTTAATTTTCTGTGAATTCATCTACCTGACTCTGAACTGCTTTTTTTTTTTTCTTCCTTTTTGTGAGCGGATGCTGTGTATATGGCTGGAATGGCATGTAATTAATAACTATGTAATATGTTTTTGATGCCTTACGCTTATGCTTATGAAATTCAATTTGATTTTTTTCAGTGTAATCTGCTCAGGGACAATATTTTGGTTACTTCTGCTCAAAATCCCAGCACCCTCAAGGAGAAGAAAGGGGAAGGTGGAATCCAGTTTTCTGTGAACAAGGATGAGACTTTATTTACACTGATTGCTAGATCGTATAATACAGAAAATCTAGTGAAGAGCAATGAGGATTTCCATAATAGCACATCTCTTTCTTCCATGCTCTGGATGTCACTATTTGAGACAATGCAGCAGATTGTTGTGGGGAATACAGAAGAATGTTTACAAGTAGAAGCAACATTTATAATGAACTTGATCTTGTTGAGAAGTAATCCCTATACAGATAGAGTACAGTAAGTTCATTGTATTTATTTTCACATTTATGAAAAAAATGCATTTTCTCTGCTAATATGAAGCAATTCTTATTAACACAGGTTTGGGTCGATTCCACTGTTTGAGGGTTTGCCAGTGCTCCTGCAGAAGGAAGCTGGTTCGCGTGTGCAGAAGCTAGCTGTGCATCTTCTTTTCCTGCTGTTGAATTGTAGGTATCATTCCTATTATAAAGCTTTTCTTCCCCCCTTTTCTATGTCTGACACTGCTGATTGAGACTTCCAAGGAAATGTCTTCTTTTATTTTTCCCTGCTCTGTCTTTGAGATAAACTGCAAATACTGGAACTGGTGTTGGCTTTTCTTAATCAATATTTGAAAAACCTACTGAGAAAGTATGAAGCATGGCCCATTCGTTATGCTCGTTATGCTTGGTTGCGTTAGTGTACTGTCTAGATGATAGGTTTTTCATTTATCTGTCATACTTGAACGTGCAATTCAACTGATAGTTTTCCCTGTTGTTCATAATATTTTCACTAAAGAAAAGCCAGTATCTAGACTTTTTGATATTGTAATAGTAGAGAATAAATCTGAATTCATGACATTTTACTCACAACCATTTTCTGGTGATTTATTATTGGATTAGGTGAGAGAACTCTCACTTCTATAAGGCTTTCTGTAGCTTCCTTGCCCCCTTCTTAGAACATGAAGTTTTTACTAGCATCCGCCTCATGTTCGCTGCATTGAACTCCAGGCCCCAAGCTTTTTAGGATGTTCTGCACTGGTCAAAATCTTGAGTCTGTGGAGGAATTTGATGCTACAGAAAATCCCCCCGTCTTTTCTGCCAATATTATGGATGGCTTGGCAGATTGCCTCTCTGGCAAAGTAAATAGTTCAGAGGTATGCTTTTCTATTCTCGATTGCCTCATGTGCTAATACTGGAAGTCCTTCTGGCAAGTCTCATTAGTTTTTTTGACCTGTTTTCCGGCCACAAAAATTAATTATGGATGCTCATCACCTGTGACTTGCACTAATCATCGGCAATGTGATTTTATGTTTTCTTCTTCCTTTTTTTTTTTTGTTTTGGGGGGGGTAGGGTGAAGAAGATGCAGAGAAAACGTAACATGTTCATATGGTTGACTGTTACATGTGCTTTTCTGTTTGTCCTAAGGTCTTAAACGAAAATAAATTTTTCAGGAACTTGAACTGCGGAGACATGCTGTCATTGTGGTTGCTTTTATAGCCTCTTCTGGCAAATCCGGCTTTGAAGTTGTGCTTAATTCTGGCTCATCAAAGGGCATCTGTATTCTGGAGCTGATCGTGCAGATGTTGGCCTCAGAAATGGATGCTGAGGCTGCAGAGCCTGCTGAATTGCATGATATCTGTGAAGGAAGGTAACAACAGCAGTTAAATTTTTTAACAGCTGCTTCAATTAGATGAAATTTTATCTGGGGAAAGGAAAAACAGTCTCCCAAGAGGATTGATTTCCTTGAACTTTAGATATGCCACTTTCTTAGAAAGTGGCATATCTAAAGTTCAAGGAAATCAATCCTCATGTTAGATGAGGAAATCTAGGATAAAATGAATTGAGGTTGCCTCTCTTTCTCTCCCTCTCTCTACTTCTTTTCCGTCAATAGGTGAAATCACAAAATCAGCTTTAATAATCCTCAGATTTTTCTTAATATAAATGCAGCCCCCTTAAAACCTTACTGTTATTTTCATTGAATGAACAATAAATTAGAGATCTCTTATCTGCCGCATTGTCAAACATCCTACGTCAATGGTCAGATTTGAGGATCATTTAGTTTGCAGCAATCTGCAGGCTCAATCCCAGTTCGTAAATATCATTAGTATGAGCATTATTTCTTGAACCAGGATTTCAGTTCTGCTTACCTATCCTTATACATGATATTTAGGTCATGTTTGGTAAAACTAAAAACTTTTCACACCAAAAGTTCATTTTCCGTAAGTATTCTATTTTAAATTATTATTTCACATCTTTCTATACAACTACCTTACTTTTCAATCATTTCTACATAACTACTTATACGATTCACTTATCTACTTTAATTATAATCTTTTTATTCTTCATAATTACTCTTATCATATCACATCATTTTCCCCAATTGTAAAAATTTCTACACCAAAAACTTTTCATTTAAAAGTTTTTATCATTTTCCAAACACATCCTTAGTAAAATATTTTATCCTCACATTGAAGTGATGCAATTCAAAATGCAGGCCTTGTAGGCATTCATTGTTGAACAATTCTGGTATGCAGGGCTTTGCTGATGAGGGAGGCCTTGATTCTTCTTAATAGACTGGCATCAAATCACGCCTATTCTGCAGCTGTCTTGGGCTTGTTGACACGCAATAGAGCAATAGCGAGCTTAACCTTTGATGTTACAGATAGAATATCTAAAAGAGGCATGGGATGCAGGCATTCAGAAGCCATCAACAGATCACACATGGAGGCTGACGTTGCTGGCTTATCAAGGTTGTTCAGGACAAGGTTTTCCTCATTCCTAACAGGAAGCAGTAGAGGAGGCTCCCGTTGAAAAGCTGTTAATTTCTCTGACATTTCAGAAAGAGGAGGAAACCAATGGTCTTGAGATAGTTGGGTAGCATTTACACAGTCTGCATTCCAATCTTTGTAATATTTGCACGAGTACAGCGATCCTCTTTTTGTTTTATGTTTTTGTATTTACGGTGGCAACGATGGTTGCAAGCAATTGTAAATGTAAGACAAATATGTGTACAAATATATCAATGTGGCCCAATGCAAAGGAGATGCCAATTTTGAAATTATCACGTTCCTCTGAAACAAGCCTAGGAAATATACATAGAGATTGCTAACAAATGGTTACTTGTTATGGCTTGATGAAAGGAGTAGAGGCTTTTTCTTCTTTTTGATTAGTGTATTTTACGAACATCTCAAACTTGTGTCTAATAATCTGTCTCTCGAGACATTCCAACGAATTTCACTGCAATGATCTACATGTATAGCTAACAATATCTATTCTTCCTCACACAAATCTACTGAAAATCCATCTATGGGCGCTCCTACTATTTGAGGAGACTTCACGCCTCAACGCCAGCCAGAGTTTTTGCTGCTGCCACCACTCAATCATGAGCGTGCCCAACTGTGGGGCGAGTGCTCGTACCAGCGATGCTTTTTCTTCTTAAATCTGATTGGGAGTGGATCATACAGACCACCATGTTCTAACATTTCCATTTTATTCCTACGTATTTTGCTCTAAATCACATTGTAAAACTGACAAATGGTCAATCGTAAAAAACAGTCTCAAGTCCATGTATTGAGATCATGGAAGAGAAAGCACGTCAGGTCTTTCTAGCGATATTTTTTGCTCCGTGGTTTCTTTGGGTTTTCCCTGATTCATCAAAAATTCTGTTAATGATTTAAAATATGTTTACACAGCCAAATATTCAAATGGTTTTTTCAGATGTGCCAAACTGCCAACCATGGGATATCTGCTCCCCACTTGCTCCTAACATATGTTGTGTAAGCTGAGTGGATCACATACATCTCAAATATCTATTATAATAAAGTCCTCAAAACATTCTTACAAATTAAAGGAGATAATTTACTCCTGTCTAAGAATTTGAAGACAGCTCTACCTAAGAACCAGAAAGACACAACTTCCAAATAATAAATGGGGACAAAATCCCCGGATACCATTCGAACCCACGACCAGCTGCTGACTGGATGTGTGGGTTATCACCAGGATGGCACCTCTGGTGATAGCTGAGTGCAATTTTGAATTGAATTGTTGTTTAGTAGGCAGATGCAGTTGCATCGCTAGAAAGAATGGTGTGATCATCATCATCATCAGTGGCAAGAACGGTGTAATTGTTGTTTAGTAGGTAGATGCAGATCATCAAAAATGGTATCATCATCGTGGTTGTTGTTGTTGTTATGCTGTTGAAATATTGATCCATGTAAATGATGCCGTATGAGCCGCGGGGGAGGGGGGGAATTGGAACAAGATAATGATAAAAAAAAATTACAAAAAATAGGAACAACATAAAATTGAATTTATTTTTTTTCCCCAAGGGAAGCCACCTCTAATCCAAGTCTCCGTACAGTGCAAGATAAGGCTATACAGAGATTTGGATTCTTTCCCATGATCAAGGAAATGAACTGCAAAATATGGGGGCTACAATTGTACTATTATTCCATCAACCAGCAGAACCGTCCAATAGTTCAAAGAAAAAGGAAAAAAGGAAGCATGGTTGATGGTAGCGTTATGGGAAGGGGAATCAGGTGGGCTGAGGTTTTCTGACTTGTCGCATGGATGTTGCTTTAGTGGAATCATGAAAGACTGACATTGCTTTAAAAAGAATCAGGCAGGCTGTGAGTTACTACCTTGACTCACAGATGGTGCTTTATTGGAAGACTGAACTCCATTGAATCAGGAAACAAAGTAGCAACAGCCTTGGACCAATTGCTGGTGGGCGCATACGTGCTGTCAAAATTACCCTTTGGAACTTCCAATCTACTACTGGATGATTAGCCAGTCTTCTCTGTATTTACAAGTATGTTGAGGAAGTAGGTTTAGCCTGTTTGTTGGTAAAGTTTTCACGTGAAATGCTGGTTGGCTCTGGTTGAATAAGTTATTTAGAGAATCGTTAGAGAATCACACATAGTAGTAGACACCTGCTCATTCTGCTCCTTTGAACTTCTTGTCAGTGAATCACACATAGTAGTAGGCACCTGCTCATTCTCCACCTTCGAACTTCTGCAATCTTGCCTGGTTGCTTCTTAGCTTCCTCGTAACTATGCTATTATTATCAACAATTTAATGAGCATCAGAATTGGTTGAATAAGAAGTGCAGGCTGAAGTTTTGATTCCAGATACAGATGTTCCCGTTGTCATTCCAGTTCTTACTTTTGCTGGGATATAATGGTGGCACATGCCTTTCTCCCCAGTCACAGGAATTGCTCTCAGGACCCATTTGCTGCCACATTCTGAGAATCGATGTCAGCATCCCCACAGTAAATCAAGAGTCTGATGGGGGAAGATATCAACCAGCTCTTTTTAATCTTGATCCAACCATTAGATTTTTCAAAAATCTGATTCCATCTCTGTTCATGGAATCCAGAACATTCCCTGCCTCTAATTCCTTGCCTGCATGCTCATAAAGATGAACCGCTGCACTGAGAACAAATCCATCTGGTTTTACAGACCCGATCATCTGCTCAAAGAAAGATATCCCTTTTTCGACATGTCCATAGTACATGTACCCCCTTAGCATTGCACGACAGCATTGTAGATCAGGAAGCAGACCAGCTTTGATGATTTTTGCATAGACTCTCTCAGCAATGTCCATCAATCCCATATTTGTCAGAGTTGAGAGGAGGTCACCGAAGTGGGCACACAAAGGACAAATTCCTTCCTTAAGCATAGTATCAAGGATTTCCTCAGCTTCCATATAATTTTGGCTCTTGGAATATGCACGAATGAGTGCAAGATAAGTGAAGGAATCTGGAGCATGTCCATCATTCAGCATGGCCTGAAAAATATTCTCTGCTTCAAGATGACGTCCTATGTTGGCATAGACATTGATCATCGTATTGTAGCTAATCTGCATTTCACATGCATGCCAAAGAAAGAACCCCTTAATGCTACTACACCATTAAGCACTCAAAATTAATGGCAATAGCAATGAATTTTAACATATTGTTCTACATTTGAAATAAATCATGCTGGATTAATTCAATAGCATTTTCATGCTACAAGGTAGCCACAAGCAGTTGAAAACATGAACAAGACATCCACAGAAAGAACATCATTAGAAAGGGCACCATGACCTCTATCACATTAATGATTGCATCTTTACTTCCTATGTTATCTTAGGTACCACACTCCATTTCGAGATACAATAACATGAAGCATCGGATCAGTAATATGTCAAAAGAATGAGGTACGATCTTTAGCTTTCTCTTCATAGCCTTGCCTTTTGTGTCTAACAAGTTTTTCTTAACTGAAAATCACCACAAGATATTTCATCTTTTAGAATCAGCTGTGGATACTATATGCAGTTGAATTTTTGAATTTGACATCAACTGAGAAGTCGATTGTAACAATCCACAGAGAAACACATGAAAGAAGCAAAACATGCAAGAGGAAGAATCCTTAATGCGAACTTTGCTTGAGGGTCGGAGAAAGAGGTTTTTCCCAACCCTCTTGGTTTTTCACAAATCCATCAAACCCAATCAACCACACCCTTTCCACAGTCAAATATCTCTCTTGCATCATCCTACAATTCAACGAAAATCCCTACCTATTTTGAATCGTCCACCCCTTCTCTGATATCATTTTTTCCTTCCATTTCCTCAAACCCTCCCCCTTAACTCTCTATCCAAACACATCCACAGTAAATAAATAAAAATCAATATCAAAAGGCACTGCTCGACTCACCACTCAATTGTTTGCTAGTGAAACCTCCTCTTGCCATTAGCTTACTGGTTATGTTTGGAGTAACAAATTCTGCTATCATGTTATTTATTCAAAATGTCTTTTGCATAAATGTCTAGAAATGTGATACCTTTCCAGGCTTAATTCCTTCTTCCTGCAACTTCCTGAACAAGCGGGAAGCATCTTCACTCCTGCCTGAGAATTTACAAGATATTTAAATCAGCATTACCATATCTAGAAAAGAACTACTCATGATTCCTGGGAAAAAAGTGCATGGCAACAAAATTTGCAGTCTAAAATTTCTTTACAGAATGTCCATGATGTATACTAACAACTCTTGCCACCAGCGATGGTTCATCCATAGTTTCATGGAAGTTGAGGAGTATGACCATGCAGAAGAAGATCACTTACCAGCTTTACCATAATAAAAAATCATATTAGTATAAGCTTTCTCATCAATGACACCAGCGCTGCATGCCTTGTCAAACATGTTGATGGCCTTGTCCAGTTTTCCACTTCTGCCGTATACACTGCTTTCAAGAACCATGGAAGAATGTCAGAATCTTGAAGGGTGAATCAAAAAGTTCTTCAGGCATGAGACTAAGTTACATTCTTTTCTTGTCTTATATAATTCTTGTTTATATCTTCTTCTTCTTTTTTTTTTTAGTTGATAGATAAGGTATGCAGTAATTCCAACCTGATCATAGCACTGTATGTCCGAATAGAGGCAGCAATGCCTAAAGAAATCATCCGATCATATATGCTAGAGGCAAAGTCCAATTTACCTGCAAGAATAATGTCGGTCCAGATGATGCTATACCCATAGTTTCTAAAATCTGTGCTCATGTCCTGTAAAAAGTTATTAAAAGGAAGAAATAATAAACATTGTTTGACCTGCTTCTAGCATTGCCTTTATATAGGTGTTATATGCAACAGTATCAAGCTCCACACCATCTGCAAAACATTTACGAATACTATTTTCTGCTTCCTGGTACTTGCCTGCAATGGGTCCATCAGTTGTAAATATTTCAGCGAGAATGCCCAAACAAACAACATGACATGATAATAGAATCTAAAAGCTACAAACGTGAACTCTTGAACACACAAAAGGGGATCATGGCACGACACAAATGCCACAAATTTGTCATTATTTGGATTTGACTGTAGTTGCTAGCTTCCCAATTCAAAACGTTTAACGAAAAAGATATTCAATCACCATCTCTGTACAAAAAGAGCCAATGATCATCTATTCGTGATATGGAACTGAGAATCATGGATTTGCTAATAGAAAACAGGGCATGGTATCATCCGCTATTCATGATAGATATTCAGAAAAAATTGTTTTCTATTCATGTTTCATGTGATCTATGCTATGATTGGACAAAATGCATTGGGCAGGAGGGGTGCCCCAATGCCTAGGAATCAATGGGAAAATTCCGTCCTCAAGAAATTGTCTAGACTGGCACATGTAGACAACACTGGAATTTGTATGATGCTTCACAAAATTACATGCAGACGCAGTAGAACTGCACTATTTTTCTCATTAACCCTGGCTAGTTAGCTTTGGAATGTGTCTGAATAGCCTAATTATGAAATATATTTCAGTAGTGCGCGATAAGGGATATTCAAGAGAAGCAGCACAGTTCATAGTGCAGCCTGAACTTACCATGGTTTGTCAAAGCATTCACAAGAATACTGATAGTAATGGGATCATGACCATATCCCCTCTCGAGCATTTCTTCATAAAGGTGGTTTGCCTCATTAAATTTACCGCATTTTGCATAGGCATCAGTCATGGATCGATATACAAGCTTTCCCACTGAAGGGAAATCTAATGCAGCACCGAATGCTTCTTCAGCTTGATTTAGTTGCTGCCTACTACCATAGAAACTAACAAGAGAAGCAACCGCTGCATCCTCAGGTTGGCAACCTAGATAGATTACATGGTCATATAGAGTTTTGGCTTCAGAAATATATCCTGTCAAAATTAGGGGCAAAGAAAGAACAGTCAATAAAATCTATTTACAGTTAAAAGGCAAAAACATCAAGCTGTTGTCTTCATCAATGAAACCTGAACTCCCCATGGAAGTTTTCTGAAATATAACTCTTAGAGGAACTTTAAGGTCTTGATACATCAGAATGTGTGTATAATCCCGACACTTCTACTAGTTTGAACTTTGGACAGATGAGGCAAAGCATAGGCCATCTAGAAATGGGGCCTGTTTCACCACATCCTCCCCCATGGCCAAGTAAATGGCCTAGACTAAAAAGGAAAAGCAGTAGGATTATTGATCAATTGGGCTATTTTTTACATTTTGATGCAGTGGAGTCCAATAGTTCCTCATGATTTCAATCAGTGTAATTACAACCAGATCGGGGGGTTGAACCTCTTGCCCAACCAATGCCCAGTTTTTCTGGTTTCACTGGATGATTCTTCCAGTTATATGGGTTCAACCAGTCAACTAGAGTATGGTTGGTTCCCCAGTCACAGCCAGTCCAGTCTAGTTTTAGTAATATTGGTTTCAACGCTGTCCTTAAATGCACAGGATACATAAACAAAAGCCCCATTAAAGGTTCCCTTGCCTTCTCTGATTAACTTGCTTATAAGTCGACTGACTACTGATATGCCATCTGCATTCTCCAGCAGCAAATTCAATATATTACTAGCATTTGGAAGATCATCATTCAATAAATATAAATTAAGCATCCGATCAAGAGCCACAGCATCTGGCTGCTCCATTGTCTTGAATATTTCCTCTGCTTGCTCAAGTTTTCCGCATTTTCCATAAATGGTCATCAATGATGTCCGTATGAACTTGTCTCCAGCCAGTCCAATACTTTCCATCTCTGCTACCAATGCTTCCGCATCACATATCATACCTTCTTTGCAGTATACTTTCATGACAGTCCTGTAAAGCTCCTCATCAAACTGTATATCATCTTCTCTCATCCTAGCAATGAATGCCTTGGCCTTTTCAAATAAGCCAGTTCTCATGTACAAATTGACCATGTCATTGCAGGAAGCTGCATCAGGGGTGCAAATTTCAGATAGAGCCTGAAATGCAATTTCAGCATATCCCACATCTTCTTTGAGCGCATAACATCTAAGTAAGGCAGAATGTGCAAAACTAGAGAATTCAATATTTCTGGACTTCATAATCTCCAGCACATTTAACGCTTTTTCATGAAACCCAGCATTCAGATGAACTTGCGCCATTGTTACATAAGTTTTCTCCTCACTGAGGAGACCCAATTGCTCAATCTCTCCAAAGGTCCTCACTGCATCCTCGTATAAACCAAGTTTACCATAAATTCTAACAAGTATACTGTAGATCACTTCATCAGCTGGAATATTTTTCTTCTCCATGTCTAAGAAGAGTGAGAGAGCTTTGGAATAGTCTCCATGCTTGTAATACAGATTGAGAAGTGAGGCACACACATAATTACTTGGAACTATTCGGTGTGATTTCATTTCTTCATAAAGTTTCAGTGCTTCATCCAGGTTATCATTTTTAGCAACCAAGCGGATCAGAACACTATATGTTAACTCACCAGGTACATGTCCAGATTTTTTCATTTTATTAAAAATCTGAAAAGCCTCCTGTGCAAGACCTTCTTTGGCGTATGAAGTTATGGAAATGGTATAAGTGAAATGGTTGGGCTCCACCCCTGCATCAATCACCTCCTTCCACAACTGGATCACATTCTTATGTAGCCTTTTTTTCTGCAAAGATGAAATCATGAAATTGAACACAGAAACTGGTGGAACAATCCCTCGTGCCTTCACAGCAGTGTAAAATGTAATCATCTCCTTATGGCGTCCCCATCTAGCATACGTGCACAACATAGTGCCACAAGCAACTTCATCTGGTTCGCATCCTGATTGAAGCATCTCCAAGAAGAGCTGCTCAGCAAGTCTGATCTTTCCTACCTGGCCATATATCCGTAGCAAAATTGTGTAGACCATTACACAGGACCTGTAGCATAGCTGCCTTGTCCAAAGTGACAATCATGATGAGTTAATAGGAAATCTCCTCCTGCTTCAATTAGTAGAAATGAATGTGCAATGAACACTGTCAAAATGACAGTTAATGGTGTACCAAACTCTAAGTTTCTCCATGCATGTTCACTGCTAACAGTTTTCAAACTGTGGTCAGAACAATATTTAAATTCGACAACCAGCCAACTTTTCTCAATTTCTTCTTCGTTTATCGAAAGTTACTAGTCTTTGATTTATTTATCGACGCCCACTCCCCATCAATTATTTATCAGGTAAATACAAGAGATAAATTTAATCATCAAACGCTAGGTTTCAAACTAAAAAGTTATATATATATATATAAAACCATTACCAAATCAAAAGGAGGAAAAAAAAAAAAGAAAACTACGGGGGAAACACATGGGCACACACAAACAAGGGCCAGTTTGTGGTGAAACAAGGGTCAATCCTTGATGCCTCCGTCCACCCCACTTCACCAAGAAACAACTAGAAGCAATCATCACAATCAGTCAAAATCCACAATAAAATGCAAAATCAACCTGCTCAACCGTCAAGTTTCCAACAGAAACCAAAACAACGGGGGAAGCAGATGCCAACCTGCAATTTCATCCAAGCGAAAAAATCCCTGGCTTGTCGCCAACCCTTCTGCTCTTTCAGCACGATGCACATCTCCTTGAAAGTCAGCTTGGTGACAAAAGAGCTCATCTCTTCCCTCATATCATAAGACCCTTCCACCCGCGTCGCCAGGCTCCTCACCCGTCGTATCGCCGCCACGACGTGCCGCCCGTACAATTGCCCGTTGCGGTCGTCCTTCAAGAACTGCTCCATCTGCTCCGGCGTCCGCCGAATCCATTTGGGGGTCTGCACGTGGGAGCCTTGGTTCCTCCGCAGGACGCTCAGGTACATGGCCTTCCCCTTGATGATGCGGCGGGCATCGTCGTCGGAGAGCGGCTTTTTGTTCAGTTTGTAAGGCCTGGTGATGGGTTTGTTGCCGTCGCTGAGAGTCCAAGGGTCCGACCTGAGACAGCAGCGTATGATTGGGATTTTGGGGGATTTTGAGGAGCACGGGGAGAAGGGTTTTTGGTGGTTACGGAGCGGAAGAGCAGGCAGAAATGGAGTTTTTAGAGTCTCCATGGAATTCAAAAATGGGAAATTTCTGGCTCGGGCATTGCAGAAAGAAGAAGAAGATAAAACCCTGAAGATATTTTTTTCTTCTTCTTTTCTCTGAAGAAGAAGATAAAAACCGAGATTTTTTCCCGGAAATCTTCCGGCTCGAGGAGAGAATTGCAGAGGCTCAACGGTTGGCAACGAACACATCATCCGAGAGGATCTCAGCCATTGGATTTTTGCAGTGCTGGGGGCCGCTTAACAGTTTTCTTTACTGGTTAAATCCTCTTAACTTTGCAATATCATAGATTATGGCCAAATGGTCTTTTCAGACTGGTCTAAAATCCGGTACAAAATCATATTTTTTTGAAATTTTTTTGATAAATATGTTAAGCTAGTTATATTTAATCTATAAATTAAGTTTATATATTTGTATTTATTTTGAATTTTTTAAAAATAGAAGTATTTAAGTCATCTTAAATAATTTAAAATGACTTAAATTCTCATATTTTTAAAAATTCAAAATAAATATAGATATATTTTCAAAAATAGTAAAACTTGATTTATAGATTAAATATAACTAAATTAACATATTTATAAAAAAAATTCAAAAAAATCACTCCTTTTAAATTAGAACAGTGATCTTTAATGTTATAGCTTAAACTTTGTTAGTTTGCAAGGGTGTTTCTTACAAATTTGCATTCACACCGCAATTAATATAGATAGTGACATATTTTGTAATGAATAAAACTTTTGATAAAAAGTCTTGGATAGTAAAACTTGTTAAATGATGTGATATGATAGGGTAATGATAAGTAGTAAAGAGGATAAAGTTAAAATAGATAGGTTAGTTGTGTGGATAGTTGTGTAGAAATGATTAAAAAGTAAGGTAGTTGTATAAAAAAATATATTAAAAAATAATTAAAAATTATTATAATTGTGGAGAGTGAAAAGTTTTAACTTAATATTTTCTATCAATTGTCAAACACACCCACAATACTGCAATTGTTTCTTGTTATATGTGGTTCAATAGCAAAAATATAGAAGTTAAAAACTTACCCATGTGGTTTAATACCAAAATTGTAATTATTCACATGTCTTGAAGCCAAGGGTCCATTTTTGAAGAGGTAAAAAAAAATGGTGAAGTGGAGATTGAAAAAAAAAAATTTAATGAGAAAATGCTGTGATATAAAAATAGATAATGATTAGAAATAAAAAAAGATTAATTATTTATAAGAAATATATGAAAATAATTAAAATATGTAAGTAATAATAGACAAAGCATGATAATTAAATTATCGAATGATATCAAAACATGTACAATCAAGAGTAAGACTTTTATAAAATTTTAATAAGGGAAATTTTTTTTTGTTACGTAATAGTAAAGGAACTCTTAAGCTTTAAAGAAACGAAAATTCTACCATAATTTTTAAATTGAAATATATGAGATTTAATATGCACGAATTTTAAAAAGCTCTCATTTTTATATAACCTTGCCCGTCCATCTTGGCGATTTGTCAAAATACAATCTTATAATTTATTAAGAGAGTTTTACTTAAGAAAAATTGAAAATTTTTTATGTTTAAAAGTTGTTTCAATAGGCTTTCATCAAAAAGTATTAAATAGGCTTGCCTTTCAAAAAAAATATTCAACAGGCTTGAAGAGGACAGAAAAATAAGAAAAGTAGTATTAAAAATGTAAAAGTTATTTAATCAAAAAATGTAAAACGTGTATTTTAAAATGAGAATTTTATTAAAAATTAAAGATGTTATCTTTGAAACGGGAAATCTTATCCCATTTAAGCCTTAGAAGACTTTGGAATAGGCAAAAGTTGATATTAAGTACTAGTATTTTTTTGACAGTATTAAGTACTAGTATTGAATTTAATTGTTTAGTTTGAAGCTTATAATTAAATATTTATAGGAAAAAGTTAATATTAAGTACTAGTATTTTTTGACAGTATTAACTATTAAGTACTAATATTAAATTTTAATTGTCTAGTTTGAAGCTTATAATTAAACATTTATGTTACTGAATGATATAAGCCAAGAACTTCAATCGAAATTCAAATGCAACAGTTTCATTACTCTTAACTATTTATATCATTTGTAATGGAAGGTCATTTTTATTTATTGGACTCAACATATTACAATAACCATGATTTTACCTCTCCCCAACCTTAAACAAATTATTTTCAGTCATTCAATTAGATCATGGACAATAAATATACGCACATCATGTGGCTGCTTCATAATTAATGGACCCCATATGCCCCTGACTGTTTTCGGTGGCCAATAATACAAGGTATGATGCATCATGTTCATGTCAACCACCCACCCACCAAGGTGTCATCATAATAGCCAGTTCTATCCTTGTCTGATTCTCTTCCAAAAATTCCAGGCTGTTCCATGCCAAAGCCGATCATGAAACAGATCAGACGGGTCTTGAAATTTCATGAAACATGTTCTACATATGAAGTGAATTTTCCTTAAACCTCCCCTGTAAAGTACACCTTTATGATGAAATCAAAAAACTTATTTTATTTAATATTATTTTTTATCATGTTATCAAAAATTATTTTAATATTAAATTTGAGTGTGTTATACTTGCTTTAAAAGATATAATCATGTATACAGGTGTATTAAATATATATTCGTGCATATAGATGTATTTATAAACTCATTGATTTATATGGAATGAATATTTAAGATATATTGTATAAAATGAAATGAATTAACAGCTACGGAATCAAAATATTGAATTAACCAAATTTATTATATTTAAATGTTGACTTGGATAAAACTTAATTATTTCTTAGTTAAATAAATAATTCTACAGGCAATCGGTGATGGGTGTTGTGGATTTCATATACAAATCTCTTTGAAATACCTTTTTGATATAGTTAAAATATTTGTGAGAAAATGACGCATGCCTTAAATCTAAATAAAAATAAAAATAAAAATAAAATGCAAAAAATCGTTGATCACAACAACTTGCAGCCAAGAGCAAAGCCTAATAATAAATTATTTGTCGTATCCTGAAATTTGTGTTATTTGGGAAACACCAAAAAATTAATTAGAAATCCGAATTCTTAAATAGAATTTTTTTTTTTTTAAAAAAAATCTAGATTCATTGAAATCGACTGCACATGCCTTCATGTTGGCCAACTGGTTACTGCCTCCCCCTACAATATAATATTGCGTGGGATGCTTTCAACATGACAATTTCAAACCCCTCAAACGCTCCTTTTCTTGCTTCACTCCAGCCAAACATTCCTTTATCCTCGTCTCTCCTGTGATTCTAGATAATATCGGACCGGTTGAATGCATTAATTGATGATTCTTGATGTATACACCCTACAGCATCGTGACCACAAAACAGCATAAAGAGATCCAAATATTGCATGTGCAAATGACATTAAAACCAAGCCATCCAAAGTGCAATAGAAACATGAAATAATAGCGTCTAGATCTATGTACAGGATTGCAATATTTATTCTGAGTTCAACTTAAACCGAGTCACTAATTAAAATTTTTTGAAGGTTTTATATGTCGATTTGATTTAATGTGATAATTTTTGCTTTTAATATTTTGATGATGGATAGAAAATCATTATATTTACATATTTCTTTAGTTACGAGATTAACTAACATGGAGTTACATTTATTTAAAAAATATACATTCATATATAGATTATAAAAAGTGATTAATCCATTCATATATATATGTACATTTTAATAATATTTTAGATAGTTTATACATTGAAAATACAACTTCGAATTTGATATTTAATATTAAACTATTTTATTATATTGATTTAATATATTTTTAGATAAGACTCATAGATAATAATATTACAAAACTAAAATAGTTTTCATGATAATATAAATAAAAATAAAAATAATAAATGAAATTGATACACATAAATCATTAAGTCCCTAAAAACATATAAGTTTATATAATAGAGGAGTTCATTGAAATAATTCTCTATTTTTTTAAAAAAAAATATTTTTCTACTTGCCACTAGGGGTGAAAATAAGGTAGGGTTGACCCATGACCTACCTTGCTTTGCTCTACCTCAATTTTACAAAAAATTAGGATAAGAATTTTAATTTGATAATGTGGGGTGGGTCAAGATTTTAGACCGGTGGTTCAATTTCAATAGTTAAGATGGGTCGATAATGTCTCAACCCACACATAAATTATTTTTATTAATCATATAACTTACTTATATGAATGTAGTTTTATTAGATAAATATATTAAATTTTATGACTTATTAATATGAATATGATTTATGTTGATATACGTTTAATTTTATAACTTGTTTATATAGGTAAATTTTTATTCTTAATCACATATATGTTGTTGAAATTATATCATTCACATGATTTATCAATGAAATAAGATATATTATCTATATTATTTCTATCTTACAAGAACTAATATTATTATTTTTGTAATTTAGTAATTTTTAATTTAATTCAAAATTTACATCGATGCCTTTTTTTAAAGATTGATACACATATTTATTAAGGTTATGTTGTAAACAAAATTATTTAAAATTTTTTACTAATATAACCGTATTTTACTCATTAAATAAATTTTTTATAGAGAATCTAGAACAACATGCCATTCAAACTCCCTTTGAAACTCAACAGTCAACGAAGGGAGGAGGAATAGAGCTGTCCTTGAATGTTGAATTATTGTCTTTAAATTTATCATGAAAATAAATTTATATTAATATGCATATAAATTTTTAAAATTTGAATACCTTTTCAATGTTGTTGTTCCGAGAATTATTAAAGAAAGATAAGAGTTAGATGAACTTATTCCAACCAATATAATATAAAAAAGTTGGTTGAAACTGGATTTCTGAATATGAGGTCGGAATCCTGCCGCTGTCTTCACCCGCACTTACCACGCTGTCGAACGAATATGACGACTGCGGACCACGGAACCCGATCATGTCAGCGGCGAGAGCGGGATGGGTTGATGTCAGTTAGTGCACGACAGCCCACATGCATCGGCTTGCATGCGGCAGACATAGGCATTGTCCAAAATTAAAAGCTGGAAATGCAAATTGTGACACTTGGAAATAATAAACGGCTGTTATACTAATAGATTTTTTTTTTATAATTTAATAGTTCTTATAAACATATTAATTTTTATTATAATTAGTTATACTTTCAGTCTGTATTAATTTTCTGTTACCCTATTATTTTATTTCTACTACTCTATCCGTCTTCATTTATAGGTTACTAATTAAGGATATAGCCTTAGATGTTTGGAATTGCTGCTGAATTCTCTGCATTACCCTTTTGACGTATTTGTTTACAATTCCAAAATTATTATTAAGATCAAACTTACATGTCTACCTGACAATATTGTAGATCATCATATAAATATAAAGCCTTTTGACCATAATAAATATTCATTTCTTGGAACAGTAGAAAAGTCTTATTATTCTCGTGATAAACTACTGTTGCTAAAAAAAAAAGGAAGATTCTTTTGCCGTATCTCGTTGAAATTTCATGCGAATAGAATTAAAAAAAAAAAAAAAAACTTATAACTATATACCATATCGGAGGTTAATACTCGAGTTTGGGTATGAACCTTGAAACTCTTTATGTGTGCGCATACTTATACATTTGCATCAACCACCAAATAATAATATAGATGTTAACCATATTCTCCACCTGTAGTTGGTACATGCGTATGAGGCAATTGTAATTCCCTGTATTTTATTATCATTTACCGCCGAGCTTTTTCTCTTTCGGATCGTTAGTTATTTAGTATGGTGTTTATTTATTTGTACTCATACTCGATATCTCTATTTTTATATTATTTTTATTTTATCTTAATTATTATATGTTTTTATTTGATTATATTATTAGCTCTAGCTTCCATCAAACCATAGGATTTTTGCATTTTCTTTCCCCTAATTGTGCATATTTGTTTTTTATTTGTGTGTTTCATGTATTTGCTTTTTAAATCCTACAAATTTACCTGTATTGTATTTTAAATCTAAAAGTTCTATACTATCAAAACACTTAATTAACGGCTCTTTGTAAATAAAAAGTTTAAAATACCTTTACGACTTGGTTGAGTTAGCTCATGTTTATGAGTCAACTTATATATATATGTGGTCATGATGATTTTATATAACCTATGAATATAAGTTGATTTGTAAAATAAATCAACTTAAACTTGCAAACAACACAATTTTTATTATGGTTAAGTTGAGCCTATTTATTACATGAGTCAACTTCTTTAAGAGTAATATTATTATTTTAAAATTTATACCAGAGTTACTTAAAGATTTTCCAGGCATTTTGGTGGCTTGTATCAAAGATTTTCCAAGCATTTTGTGGCTTGTATTAATGATAGAGTTTATAATATAAAGAAGGTAAACTTACTCCGTTCAAAAAGAAAATAGATAAAATGCACGAGTCAAAAAGCAAATAGGCACAGTTAAAGGGACCAATAGGCAAAAAATCCATCAAACGTGCAAACCCAAAATTTCAAGTGATACAGCGGACTACCGAACCGACAAACCATTTAATTTATTCTTTTTATATCTCCACGGCTTTGGACCGTTAGCTTGTGGAAAAAAATAATAATAATAAAAAATAGAGTTAGGATGTCTGCATCGCTTAAGAATATTTTATTTGCATGTCATAGATCGACCCAGATAATGATCGTGGCAGCGGATAGCTGACGTTTAAGACTATAACCTTACATGCATGCCCCATGGATTTGGATGAACTGGAATGGTTGTGCAGTGTGCACTGAAAAATAAAAATTTTTATCTGTAATTAGAAATAGCGTTGAAAACGGAAAAAATAAGTTATTATTAAAAAAAATAAGAAATTATATGAAAGCAAAAAAAAAAGGGATTAAAAAAAAAATCCGTCTCATTCTTCTGTAATTCCATCCAGAAAATCAGACCGCATGTCGATGTGATGGACAACGGCTGCACTAATTCTTATCATTTCTCTATAACGAGGTATGGTCCACCTAACACCGATATTTCATTTTTAAAAAATAATAAAGAAAAAATCCCTTTCCATTGTTTATCCTTCCTGGGAGAGCTGAAAAGTCAGTCCAGACCGTCTAATAAATTCTTCCGTTGAGAAAACCTTATCTGGGCGATGATCAAATTCCTTATGTCTTATAGTAAAAAAAAAAACACATTTTAATAATCTTCCTGCGTTGGAGGGTCAAGCTGACAACAAACGGACTTCAGTAGATAGTGGCAAACAAACTGGTTTCTTCCCGTCATCGCTGACCGAAGACACCATCCAAACCGTTCATAGAAAATGAACGGAATAGATATATTTACATGCATCATGCATACTAGTTTAAAGTCCGTATGGGAAAATAAAATTAAAAAATATTTCTTTTATCTTCGCGGTGGTGATCGCATATTTACCGAGTACGTTGACCTGTGGGTTGCGTGGGGATCACACTCCTGTGCGAGTTCACCGCCAACTTCTTCCAGAAGATGACTAGTAATTGATCAAGCTGCTTTGGTTTGGATTAATCCACACCGTTCAATTCTTAGAGGCCAATGTGGATGGAGTGCATCCAATCAGTATCAAAAAAATCAATTGATTAACATTAATTATGAAAGCAAAAAACGAATTAGCTGTCACTACCCACCCACAAGACAACTGAATTGCATACATATGCCACAAATGACCTAATCCAGAAAAGCACACAGCTCTCATTCCTAGAGGCAAAACGTATTTTATAGGTTTTCTTTTCGGGTGTGTTTATTTATTAATAAAATTTTTTAAACAAAATTTTTTCACTTTTTATAGTTAACTTATTTTTTTTTACATTTTATGTACAAATATTCTATTTTTAATCATTTCTACGCAATTACATATACGATTAATCTATCTATTTTAGCTTTATTTTCTTTACTCTTCGTTATTACTTCAATCATATCATATCATTTTCTCTTATTTCAAACGCTTTTATACTAAAAATATTTCATTAAAAAATTATCACTTCTTAAATACATTCTCGATTTGCATAAATCACAGAATAAAGAAGTAAAAATGTATCCAATTTTTTTTAAAAAACTGCATAATTATAGTATAATACCATCTTATCTTAAAATGTCAACATAACTAAAAATATAATTCGCATCACATTTGAAATAACATATTCATGCATGACCGTCCACTTTTTTTTTTAATAGGCAATCAGTGATCCATGACTAAGGTGTACCTTATAAGAAAGTAACAAAGCTATCGACTTTACCTATCTTTAAGCTCTATACTTTATTATTTTAGTATATTACAGACACTCTCTGTCATCCTTCCTAATCCCCTAAAAAAACAGATGGTATCCACAGAGTCACCACCACATAAGACTCATGCAATGAAAGTATTTTGGAAGAATGAATCGGAGACACACATGCCACGTGTAGGGCAGCAGCTATCTCCTTGACCAATAACACATCGAAAATGAGTAACCTTTTCGCATCCAAATCAGAATTGAAAGCGTTTTACTCTGCTTTTCGGATCTTAAAACTGGACACTGCAGCAGCCCAACAGGGCAGGGCCGCACAGGGAGGTAGAATATGTGAGAGAGACTTTGGGAAAGAATCCAATTATCCGACCGCCCCGGTATCGATTCTTTTACCACCTTCGACCGTGCCTGATTCCCTCTCTCTCTCTCTCTCTCATAACTTCTACTACAATTCATACGTGTGAGAATTGGCAGAGCATCCGAACGCCACAGACAGGCATAAGTTCTGATCTTGCTGTCTCTTCTGCTTGTGCTTCTTCTTCTCTCCCATCTCTCTCTTCTCTGTCTACTCCTTAGATTCGAAACCCATCTCAGAAAAAGGAAAAGATTTAAAACCCAAAAAGGAAAATCCTGGTTATGGTAACTGAGAAAGGTGTGGAACTAGACCGTCTCTTCTGCTGTTGCTTTTCTCGCATCTGCTCTTGTTTATCTGCTCCATAGATTCGAAACCCACGATTGCAAAAGGAAAAGATTCAAAACGCAGTGAAGAGAATTCTTGTTCTTGTCAGAAAGGATATTAGTGGAGTGCAAGTGAGAGGGAGGGAGAGAATGGTGGGTATCTTTTCTAGATTTTCAGGGATCAGAAGTGGGCATAGAAGGACACAGAGTGCAATTGTAAGTAGATTAATTTCAGTAGATTATTTTGGTGGGCGAAGTTCTTCTCTTCATCTGTCCTTCGTATGTGTTTCCGAATCCTATTTATTTTGCTGGCTTGACTTTTCTCGTTGATTTGGAATTTTGGGTATTTGTTTTTCTTTCAACGTTTCATTGATTTTCGGCAATTTCAATTAGTTTGATGCTCTAATTTTTTGTTTCCAAATCATTGGGCTGGCGGTTGATGATCTAGGAAAATATTTCTGTTTTAATTGCATCTTCTAGTCTCTGACATTTGAACTTCTGCAACTTATTTGAATTTTTTTTTTTTTTTTTGGTGTTGGATGTATGGCGTTCTCTCTCTCTCTCTCTCTCTCTCTCTGTTCTTGGAAGGTGTTTGCTTGATCCTAGATTTCTTCCTCTAGTGGCTTGTAAACTTAAAACTTGAACTCTATTGTTGATTTTCCTTGATATGGAGTATTTGAGTCTAGATTTTGCTTTTTCCTTTTGAAGTCATTCGATCTTTCTCACCTTTCGTATGAGTTGAGACTTTGGTTGACTATTCAAGCAGCTTACATCAAGCGGCTGATTTATCTAAGAATTTTATTTATTTATTTATTTGCATATTGATTTTTTTTCCTTTTGGTTATCAACGTAGAAAGAAAAAAAATGCTTCAATTGCCTGAATATGATCTGTCGACTTTTTTTTGTTGTTGTTGCTATTATTATTATTATTATCTTCTTGATCAACCGCTCCAGTTATTCCCAATGACCGTCTTAACTTTTGATGTATCATGTTCCATCACCAATGGAAGGAAATTTGGTTGGTGGGATTCATTTTCGCCACCTTTCGGTTGGTCTTGGGTTCATGATTATTGGAAGTGACTGCAAAGCAACTGCTTCGGCTCCCATTTCTTTCTTTCTAAGAATTTTGTTTTACGGGTTTCTTTGTCCTCTTTGTCTCTGATCTGGTCCTTAGCTGTCTGAAGAAATCGCTTCCATGTGATTTTCGGTTGGCGCTGTGAGGAACTTCACTTCAGTTGGTGGATTTGCTTTTCCTTGAACTGACAGCCAGTTGATGTGTGGCACAGGATGGAAGGCAAACAGTTTCAGCAAACGCGGAGACTGCAGCTTCTGCAGTTGCAGCAACAGCAGCAGCTACCCATGGGATTGAAGTGGCAGTGGAGTTTAAACCAGTCGAACATCCAATTGAACCCATTGATAATAATCAGCCAATTAGATGCCCATTACCCGAACCTTCAATTCTAAATGTAAGCATAAATACTATAACGTCTGTGGCCAGCATTTTGCTGTATATCATGATTCTGCCTTCTTCTCTTTCATGCAATGAAGAACTGACATTTTATTGACTGATTTTGATTGCTATTCGCATTTCATGTATATTCTGCTTGTGATCTAAGCACCTGCTTCGTACATACTTTCAAGCAGCCCTTCTTTGTCATTCTTGCCTACAGTCTCATCCAATGTGAACAGCTAATTAACTGGAAAGTCAAGATGGTTTATCTTCTATAGGGCCTCAATGTTAAACGAATATGTTATCACATGTTTCACATTTGCTTATGTCCATGCGTGTTTGTAGACCTTACCTCAACCACAAAAAAATTACACGCCACCCACCATGTTATAGGTCCATCACATCCTCTCTCTTCACATAAATGCAGCTGACAGAAGTATGGTGATTGTGCCCTTTTCAAGTGACACCGACTTGAGCCGGAATTCATGCTATGGGTGGAAACTGTGGAAACCCAGCTCCTATTTCATTGAACTGGAAAAAAAGTTGGTCACGTGTCGCAAAATAGCAAGTCGACAGTGGTTCTATGTTAGGAAAGAATGGAACTTACATTGACATGAAATAGTTGTGGAACCTGCAGTGATTTAGACATGAGGAACATGCATCGACCTTTTCTTGTTGATGCCGAAACACTGAGCTTGCCCCATTTTGGACCGAATTCTATTAGGTAGAAGCATTTTTTTAATGAGCATCTATGTATGTGTTTATTTGAAATAATCTTCTTTCATTTTTTGTTTAACAGAATCAATTTCTAGATTTTACTGTGGAATTCAAAAAATGGGTCTGCTAATTGCTCAATGAAACAATGGATCTCATATTCTCATTTCGTTAATACTAGTTATGCATTACAGACTCATCTTTGAATAGGCGTTTCTACTAACTAGGACAACATTTAGTTTAGGTGACATATATGCAAGGTATTGAAGCAATCCTACCTGATGTTTTCAAGATTTGCTTTTCTGTCCTCTTTTCTGGTCTTAATACCAATTAACAAGCTGGTCTTATGCTGGTTTGGGTACAACCAAACAGATCACTTGCTATCATAAACCATATAGAAAATCATTTTGAAAATGGCTTCAGCTTCAAAACTTGTCTAAATAGAGCACTTGCTATCATAAACCATATCCTCAAAAGAAATCATTTTAAAAATGGCTCCGGCTTCAAATTTTGTCTAAGCTTTTCCACCATGTAACACGGATCTCTTACACACTTTCATGGCTGTGGACCAAGTGCTCGGATAGGCATAACTCATCATGGATCTTCTTGCCAACTTCTTGAAGAATGATTTCAATGGTTTGGTGCGGGATCTAGTCTATGTGAACGAATCATGTACCATTTCTGAAATGCGGGTTAAATAGTTGTCATTGCAGTCAAAAAGTTCGTCTCCCTATGCACAATGAAGTGCACTTTAGAGGCTGACAAATCCCTTCTCTTTCCATGGTGAAGATTTGCAGTCCACAACAATTAGAAATAGCTGTCTTTAGCTATGATTTTATTGTGCCGAAGTTTCTTAATCCTTTTCTCATGCTCATTAAAACTCTCATTGCAGCTGGAAAGAACATCTTGTGGCAAACAGATTAGCAGCTACCAGCACACAAATTACAAATCTACCACAAACGTTAGCTTAATTTTTATTTTTTTATTTTAAATTACTTTCGAATGATTTCTATAAAGAAAGTCTTGCCTTCACGAAAGGCAAAGCCCTCCTGTGAAAGTTGAACCGTAGAAGTTAAAACTGGGCAGTAATATTCGTAGTGAAGTACCACGTCTTTGAAAATTTTGTTCGCGGTGTTGTTACAACCAGGATGGAAGAATATGGAAGGAACGGCTGTCAGCTAGTGTTCGAAGGAGAGCTGACTTGCCCGTTTTAAGGGAAGGAGCGAATTCTGAGCCTGAGGCAGCAGCTGTGACAAAGCCACCACGACCGCACAGGTCTATCCTGCCATCATCTATTAGTGCACCGGAGCATGATCTCATCTACATGCTGGAAGAATGTAAAGCAGCAGGAGATCAGACATTCCTGGCATAGCATCTCATGGGGTCGAGGACATAAATATAACTGCTTATTTCCTTTTTTTATCGATGCCTTTTATGTATTTGTGCTCCTTGTATTATTTCCCCCTCATTTCTTTTGGAAATAGCCAGAGATTCTATTAAAATATAGGATGGAAGAACAAGAGCCCATGTCAAATGATTTCCTTACTGTATATGTGTTCTATCAGTTCGAATTGCTATGAAGAGGAATGGGAATTTTCGGCGGGCTTTAAATCAGCTTTTTTGTGATAGTAGGAGTCATCTTTTAGAAGATACTTATATTTTATGGTACCAAGAGGAAAACATTTTCTTTCACAGTTTTAGTATCTCAGCTGAGATTTAGATGATTTTTGGTTGTGAGGGGCTATTTTTAGCATTCCAAGTTATATGACGGTTGTAATGGGCTGTGCACTGGACCCCACTTATGAGGAATTACATTGGTGTGGTAGGTAGTGTCATTGGTTAGGTTGGTTAGCTTGGAGTGGGTTGAGAAAAATGGTTCAAGCCAACTTCGCTCTATTGCAAGGTAGGATTGGGATGGTTGAGGTCAGTCTTGAGCAAGTTGACCTGAATTTCAACTTGATTTATGTAATATTTATCATCACAATGATGAGTCCAACTGCATTTCGGCATTGTCTTTTAGAGTTTTAATCATGGGACGCGATCCAATGCATGTAAAACTGATGTTAATTTATTTTTTTTTACGAAAACTTTTAATTTATGTATATTTAGAGTGGGTTTGAAGTGATAAAGCTTTTGAATAAAAAAATTTTGATATAAAAGTTTTTGAAATAAAAAAAATGATATAATATGATAGAAGTAGTAAACGATGAATAAGAAGAATAAAATTAAAATAGATATGTTAGTCATATAAGTAGTAATAGAGAAGTGATTGAAAAGTAAAATAATTATATACAAAAATATAAATACCCTCTTCTATTCCTATGTTGACGATTTTGATGCTAATGACTTGCTATTCTTATGTTTGTTGCCTATTCCTATTATTTTGCAAAAGATATAGATCAATTGGTTTGAATTCATAATTGAGGTTACTCAAAATCGGGGTTCAAACAAAAAAGGATCGGGCGGGGTAGGTTTCATCTAAAAAGTACTCTGTCGCCGCCCTATCAAGTTAGACTTCCACTTATGGTTATCAAGCCCCTCTCTTTTTCGCCATCACTAAATCACTACTGGCTTTTGGCAAAGAAAAACTCTACCATCCCAATCCTCATCCAGACTACCAGTCTACAAGAAGCTTGTAGAGCTTTAGCCATTGGACTACATCCATCCATCCTACCTAAACAGTCACCTTTTTTTTGTTCATTCTTTGAATGACGCCAGTGGATTCCTTCTGGCTAATGAAGAGACTACTCCAGTCTTCCTATTCATTCCCAGTGGATCCTTCTTCTTCTTAAGAATTGAACGAATGGACGTTCACCTATATGAGAATGAGGAAGACATTTCCAACAATAAACTTCCCACTTTTCATGTCTCGTTTGACAATTCTGCTAGTTTAGAAACTCAGGAGAAGGACAGAGGTCGCTAGGTTAAAAAAGTGATAACTATCAATTCTTCCCAAGTAGGATTTGAACCTACGATAATATTCAAAGGAAATGTCCATTTATCAATGATATCTTATATATCCGACAATAAAGAAAATTTTATCTATTATATTCTTCTTCACAACCTGGTGCCTCCGGACGGTGGGGTTTTTTCCCTGGTGCTGAGCGTAGCAGTATAAGTTTGAGATTTTGGTAAGAGGAGTTTCTCTTCTTTTGCTGTGGACATAATTAAAAAATCCGATAGTTGTAGAGAGTAAAAAGTTTTTCATATAATAAAACTAGGGAAATGAGTATATATTTTTTTAGAATTTCAAATTTTAATTGTTTCTAACACTTTAAAATGATTAAAATATTTCTATCTATAAATTTTTTTAAATATATATATATATATACACATCTCTAAAAAATGATAAAACTAGTTATATGTATTAAATACATATAGATTAATAATTTGATAAAAATTAAAAAAAATAAATTCTATACACGGGCGCATGGAAAGCCTAGTGTGCTTGAGTGCACCGAATCATAACCATTTAATCATTTACCGGGGAAATGATTTATTACAATCTTGAAAAAGCTATTCGTAAATTTATGAATAAAGGTAAAACAAGGGTAGCCTTCAAAGCATATCTAAGTGGCAGCTTCAAGTGAACGAGGGTATAGGACAGTGGTATCATAATGCATTGTGGGATACGCACGTGTAGTTCCGGCTTGGAGTCCTGAGGGGAGCAAATGGTTAATGTGATGCGACGAAAAGAAGATTCGCAGCTTCAACACAGGCGGCACCAAGAATACATGCATATGTATATACAAATCCAAAACTCCACATTCCAAGGGTAAAGTTGACTCCGAGAATTTCCTTAGCTGGCAGCCATGTGTTGTGTTGGGTCTGGTGTTATTTTCAACTGCCACGCACGCCGGACTCTTGAAGGCCTTTGGATTCCTAACCGGTCCATGGCCTTCATATTCCAAGATGGGAGTGTTCTCATCCCCCAAAAATCTTCGAATTTGCCATTCTTCCTACGGTTTCAGGATCACGCTTTGAGGGAAGAGCAGGATCTTATAAGGATTTGCATTATCGAAATCTAGAGCCAGAGCACTATCATATCTTACACGAGTTTAAAATAATGCACGCAAGGCGTTGCTTACGTCGACCAACTGAGCGTCGTACATTATTATTATTTTCTGTTGAACTGCGTCCCGTTGCACAAAATCACAAGATTAAACCTATATAATATACAATTTCACATCCAAACATGACCCTCCAAGATATGAGAGCGTGGAAGTTGTTATGATACCATTTGTGAGGCATCATCCGCTTTGCCAGGGGATTAGGTTTAAAATGGAAATTTTTTCTTCTTTTTTCTTTTTTTTCCCGAACGTGGTAGAAAATGATGTCTGATGCAGACAAGGAATTACAACATCGAAATGCATTTGACAATGATCAACTACATCTCAAAATACTATCACACATTTAGAGATTAATCATGCATTTCGTGCTCGGACATGATGGGTTGAAGAAGCCACGAATGATTTCCTGACCCGATATCTATCGTCAGCTCCCGGATTAGCAACATGGCTGCCCCGACCGGCTCCGTGGTTCATCCATGCCTGCTTCTGCCATTTGGGCACATGGATAGCCTGCACTCCAATGGCTGTTTGAGCTGAAAAGAAGAAGAAGAGACTAGAGAGAAAGAGAGCTCTGAGAACCACCTTAGCCTCCATGCTCACTTGTTTCTATCTGCCCAGTGAGGTGGTTGTATCTATATATAGCAACATGCCGGGACCCACTTCTCATACCAAACTTCGCTTCGACTTCACGTGAAATCATAGCACGCTCACCTCCAATTCAGTAGTTCTGATGGTGATTGGTTGGTTACTGCCTGTGCTTCCAATCATTTCAGTTGTAACATCAAACGCCAAAACCCAGCAATCAGTTATAATCCATTGTGGGAAATATCAGCACGTCAAGGCAATCCACCAGATGGGCCAGGTTTTGGGAATTTCAGTTTGGGAATTTCAGCTTCCATGACAAGTGACTCCAACAGAGAGCAGCACGCAACATTTTGTAAATCGATTATTTATTTGTATTTGGAAACTAGTGCAGCAAAAAGGCCTTGTTAGTTCTCCTGGAATAGGCAAATCAACGGAGCTTCCATTGTCATTAAAATTAGAGCTAAGATCGTGTAGTGATTTAACAATTTCTACTAGTAGCCGTCCACCACAAACAACATTGAATGGAATAAGAGATCTCTGTTTCATTGAAAATTGAAAATTGTAGCCTAGTCACTATAAGTCAAGAGTCACATAACTATTGACTGCATTAGACAAAGATACCAAAATCCCCTTGACACTCAAATCGGGAATAAAACAATGATAACGGATAAGGAGAATAGAAAAAAAATTAAGTAAAGCAGATAACTCACCTGCTTCCAGCAATGTGGGGGGTTTGGGGAGCACAGATGGGGAAGAAGGAAGGAATAACAAAACAAAAAAAAAAATTTTAAAAAAAAGAAAAAGCAAAGCATATGGCTCCACCTGCTTTTCAATAATTTAGAGAGGGGAGGGAAAAAAAAAAGGGAACCAAATGGAAGCGTTTCAGGAATCAAGTTGGGGTCCCTTCTCTTCACCAGCAAGCTTCCTTCTCTGCTGATGCTCAGCAACCTTGTAATCTACAACCTCACGAAAGATGCTTGCATCAAGCACGCAGTCCTTGCTTCCATAAACAGCTGCCTGAACACTGGCCATGAGTTTTGCAATCTCCCTGCCAGAGAACCCATCTGTTTTAGCTGCAGCTTCCCAAATAACGTCATCTGATAATCCTTTAACTTCAATCTTCTGCTGTTGTCGTCTGAAAAATGGAAGCCAGCCACGCTTCTGATCACCTGCATGCATGATATATTTGTCCAGGTAGAGTTTAAGTAATTTAAATCGTTCCTCTTCCTTAGGAAGGGGAAATTCAAGAACCTCGTCAATACGATCAGCAACAGCAGCATCAAGATCTCCAGGCCGGTTGGTTGCAAGAGCAAGCACTATGTCCTTGGATTGGTCTCCTGTGCGGAAAAGGAGGGCATTGAGAGCACTTCTTTGTGCCTCGCTCATGTAGGTTTTGTTCCGCCTGTGAGTATTGTAAGGATGAGCACAACCATTCTAACAAACCCATCTACTGCACAAATGTATTCATAACTACGCCAAATTAAATGCTGATAAATCATGAAACTTCAAAACACCATATCTCAGAAACTATTCATAGATACATCGCCAAGTACTGTTTTATGTTAAATGATGCTGCATTGTATTCCTCAAAGATGCAACAAATACAAAAGGTGAATGGGAATGTAATTACCAATCCATCACTGAGTGAGCACAAAAGTGATGTGAGCTACCTAAATCAAGACTGCCCACCCATCAGGACAACTAGGAGCAAGGTTGGCACACATTAACAAAGCATTTGTTTTTAAGCATGCTAAAAATATGAACATGGATTCCTTCAATATATATATATATATATACGAGCACGGATAGTTTCCATGGAGCCCCATAGGAACTAATTAATGCTGCCACGCCATCAGCAGTCATGTTTTATGGTAAAATGAAACAGAAGGTTGACGAATTTTCTTTCATTTTATTCTTTTTTTTTCTATTTTAGAAAAAATCCTGCAGATATGACGAATATTCTTGCTCCCTTCATGTTCATTTTGCTAGGCTCTTTAAAGGAAACTTGCAACCCAAAAGTATGATATGCAGTTGTCTTTCTCTGACCAGGAGGTCTGCAATGATATTCATTTCACGCTCTTGATCACTGGGTTGCTAATCCAGCAGCATGTAAATTGGATGGACAATTACCCTGCAATATCATTTCTGGCTGTTGCATCTCAAGTTTCCATTGCCCAATATGGCTATAGGAATGAAAGAAAGCTTTGAATAATGCTATGTATTATAAGTTATTGGATTTATCTCCGAATCCCATGCAAGCAAAAGTGACCTGCAGTTCTCCACAATTCCTTTTTAATTGCATCTTTAGGGGCCATTTAGTACACTTGAAAGGATTCAAATGCCATTCAAGAAGACTTTTCCCTCTCCAATTCTTATCTAAGGTGCATTGAGCTCAATGATCCCAAAAATACATTTCAACCTAAAACCACCACTCCCAACTTCTCTCTTCATTTTCCCTCATTCCTCAACAGAGCCCAATGATAAAATTTTCCAAAATAACAACCATGATTTCAATCTCAACAGTTCGAGACAACTCTGATTCTGACAGAACCTAGATCCATCAGATTTAGTGATTTTCCCCAATCCACTCCAACACATTGAGGATATGGTACATTTCTTTCAGCATCATCAGCTGATCAGCAACTAAGTTGTGCATGTGATGATAGAATTCAGAATAAAATACTAGATCTTGTCAGATAAAGGTCACTAACTCGCATAAAAATGCATCGGCTTCATCAATGAAAAGCAGCAAACCCTTCTGAGACTTCTTAGACCAATCGAACAGTTGATGAATCTTGGTGACGGCTTGTGATCCCAATGGTGCTACATCTCCACCAGTCATCAATGCATAATCAAGCCCCTGGAAGTGTCAAAAACACATAGGATGAATGCCTTAGAAAAGTAAGACTTACATGTCCTTGTAAAAAGTAAATCTTCTCAGGCCTGGAGTTCTATCACACCAACAAATATCAACATGATTATAGAACTCAAAAGATCTTTGGTTTTCTCATCTAACTCCATCTCAATCTGATCACCCCAACTCAGTTGACATCATAAGGCACCTATGCAATACATATTCCCCTCTGCGAGTGACTGGCTAAAATCTGAACTAATTGGTTCAGCTCCTCAAGTACTTTAACCATCAATCTCTCCCAGAGGATGATACTCAGAAAAAATGTCTTTTTCTGTGCCTTTGTTTGGTAGCCGAAGAATAAATGTCAAGTGACATAAGTAGGAAAAATAAAGGTGGTGTGGTGGAAGATGGGATAACTTAGATCTTTCTATCAGGATATCTTGGCACTGTTCATTCAGAACGGGAGGAATCAGGTCAACATGCAGAAACAAAAACTTGACCACTCAAGATGTTTTTCAGGATCAATATTCATTCTTAGATGCAACAGTTTTTTTACCCCAGAAACAACAAGAGGACGTGCAACTTCTGAATAAAATCATACATACAGATTTGCGAGCAAGTTCCCTAGCAGCCATAGTTTTCCCTGTTCCTGGAGGACCATAAAACAGCATGTTGCGAAATGGTGCCTGATGGGCTTTTGTGTTTGCAGTAGCACTTGCAAGATGTTCAATTCTTTTTTGAAGAGAAGGATTCAGTATAACATCCCCAAATCCATGCCCATTTCTGGAATTAGCTCCTTTGTCAGCTTTGGGGGAAAAAAAAGTCCTAGCACGGGTGAACAACCCAGACCATGGGTACTTTCCTCTAGACGATTCCCTGATCAAGGATGGCTGACCTAATATTCTGTCAACATATCCCCAAACCACCCTGGCACCCTCCCTGCAAGAAGATGTCGAAGGTAACACCAACAACAATAAATAAATAAATAAATAAAATTAAAAATTAAATTTTTTTTTTTTTTTTTTAAAGAATGAGCCAAAACAGGACAGAACATAAACCAATGCCATAAAAGGCATAATGTTACTTTGAAAAAAAATTAGAGGAAGGAAAAGGGAAGGAAAGAGCACACAATCCTTCCATATGTCAGCTATCAGCGCCTAGAACCCAAAAGATACCTAGTTGTGTAGACACCAGCTGCAAGTGCTGTTACTCCACCAACAGCTACAACAAGCTTATTCTGATCTGTTAGTATAGCCCGTAAACCACCTGTGCAAAGTGGAAGAAACTCATGGTTACTTGCCTGTTGAACACATCACCACAGCATGCAAGAGATAACCAACCTTTGCTGATTTTTGATAACAAGGAAATTACTTAAGATACAGAACACAGCATGCATCTTTGAGAAATGGGCCAAAGCATAATAAACAAAACTTTAAGATTATTTTATGGAAGCAAAAAGAGACAAGTAGAAAACTTAAGTGCCCTCTGATGTTAAGTAAATTTCGCCATCCATCTACATAAACAACAAGCAAGTGAGAAACTTAAGTGCAGTCTACAAATGCAACCATCCCATCTTCATAGTCTATAGATATATTAAGAAGGACTCGTTAAAAAATAAAGGGAAGAAGAAGAAGCTTCTTTTAGGCATGTGAAATTGAGTTTGCACCTCCTATATGTTCAAAAGTTGTGTTAATAGCCGCAACCCATTTCTCTCTCTCAGCATTTGCGCGCTCTACTAGCATCCTTTTATTTACCTCTTCAGCTAGTTTTGCTTCATGTGCTCTCCCTTCAGCCTCGGCAATAGCCTTTACCCTTATTGTTTCTCTCTCTATCTCAGCCTTTTCCCTCTCTGTTTGCCGGCGTTGGGCTTGGATCTGCTCTTCTGTTGCACGGCGAGCTTGCTCTAGCCGTATGGATGACTCTTCTTGCATTTTTACAAGTTCTTGATTCCTTGCTCTTTGACTCTCATTCTCTGCCTGTACAAAGAAAATAAAGGTAACACACAGCAACAAAATCCTGCCCCCAGTATAATTCGACAACGACAACAACAACAACAACAACAGCAACCTGCATTCTCTTTCTAGCCAATTCATCCTCATAACGAGCCATTTGGGCTTTTGTCTGTGCTTGTTGCTGAGCTAATTTTTTCTGTTCTTCGTATACTACTCGCTGCCTATCCTGGAATAGGAGATTGAGAGAGAGAGAGAGAGAGAGAGAGAGAGAACCATGAAAGACCAGATTATTAAATAAACCTCATTCAGTAAGAGCTTCATAAGTTGCATAAAAATTAAAAACTTGAATACAACAGGCACGAAAAATCTGCCAAGCAACAATCATACATTACACCCATTATTGAAATTTCAGAGCAAATACCTACAGGACGATTTTCTCCTGGGTGACTTCTCTAGCAGAAAGGATCATAACCAGCCACCCAAAACTTGCTTCTACCAATGATTAAACAGCAAATGAATATGAAAGTCCATGACTTACAGTTTCGTGCTGAGCTTGCAATGCCTGGAACTCTGCTCTCTTTGCTGCCAGCTCCGCCTGTCTTGTTTCTTCTTGCTTTTTCACCAATTCGAAAACCTAATAAAAAAATCACATCAGTAAGAGTTAGTTCTAACAAACACTGCAAAACTAGGAAGAACAGGACGCAGTCATTGCAGGTAACAACGCAGGCACCTTTTTCGCCTGCGATGACTTGTTGATCTCCCGCACGGCCTTAGCACCTCGCTCGAGTGCCTCTGGGTCAAATCCAGCTGCTGTCGTGCGTGGGTTATCGTTCCGCGGCCGTGGCTCCTCCTTGGCAGCCGCCGCGGGCTCCGCCGGGGAGCTCTCCGACGAGGAGACCTGAGGGGAAGTAGCAGGAGACGAAGAAAAAAGAGGGAAGTGAAATGGGCCATCGGCGAAAGCATGGTCGACTGACAGAGCAACCGCCGACGCCGCCATTGCAGACGCAATCCCTATGGCACGGGAAGCAGCCATGTTCTCCGAGCACTACAACCCCAGAAAGAAATCGATATTTCAGCAGCCAAGTATCGGTATTTCTACGAGAAGGGGTGAAGGTAGAAGGGTTTTGGTAGGGTTTTGCGAGGGATTCTGCTGCGGCTGCGGAACTGCTGCATTTTTATTCGAGACATATGTTCGGGTTTAAGCAGTCGAGGGTCCAGACCGCCGACGTGGATTACGTGCGGTGCGTATCATGCACTCCGCACTATGCGCCTCGGATTTTCTTTCTTAAGCTCCACGCCATTCCTAATTATTTTTCTGATATTTTGAGTTTGTTTGGCAATTTAAAAAAGTTATTAAATTAAAACTTTTCAACCTAAAATTTTTCACTCCCCGTAATTACTCTTTTTTTAATTATTTTTTACACATATTTTTATATAATAACTCTACTTTTCAATCATTTCTACACAACTACCAATACAACTAACCTATTTATTTTAAATTTATTCTTTTTATTCCTTAT
>JAXCLR010000073.1:3780316-3799831 GCA_035584095.1 Annona squamosa
AATAATTAAAAAATAAAATAATTATGGAGAGTGAAAAGTTTTAGATTGAAAAGTTTTAGTTGACATTTTTTTACCCTTAACAAACACACCCCAAAGTTAAAACTTTTCAATTTAAAACTTTTCATTTTCCCTGACTACTATATTTTTTAATTATTTTTTCACATTTTTCTATACAACTATTTTACTTTTCAATCATTTTTACATAGCTATCTACATAGCTAACCCATCTATTTTAACTTTATTTTCTTTACTCCTTGTCATTACTCCTATGATATCACATCATTTGACAATTTTTACTCTCTAAAACTATAAATTAAAATTTTGATTCATTCCCAAGCACATCTCAAGTTGTTCTGCTTTTTTATTTTTACCCTTTATATTAATCATTTCGCCCACAAGAATTTCATTCTTCCGACTTTCCCTTATTATACTATATTATTCTGAAATTTTGCAGAAATATTTTATTCTACATTTTCCTACTTTCTTCATGCCCACATTAGAAAATGATGTCTTATAATATTTAAAAAATATAACTATAAAAAATTCACGTATTTGCTGCTGACATGAATTAAAAACAAATGTAATTAAAATAATTTCCATATATTATGACTTGGATGGATCTTACAGTGAAACGTTATAATGTGGGAAAATGAAAAAATAAGTGCCTGTTGAGATATGAATGAGATAAATTTTGAAATAAAAAAATAATAAATGGGGTGTTTGTTTACATCAAAATTTTTTTACTCCTGACAACTACTTTTTAATCATCGATATTCTATACACAACTATTCGTTCCTTTATCATGTCACATCATTTTTTAAACTTCAAAAATTTTTATATGAAATATTTTTCATTTAAAAATTTTATAAGATAGTTGAAATAAAAATCCAACAAACCATTAAATTATATCTGTGTAATACTAAAAAGACAGAGTAACTGGGTATTTGATATGTGAAATCACATTGAAATTGATGCTTGAAAAGTGCAATTTTCAAAAAACTCTAGCATGTTTCTCCGATAGACCGTAAATCAACTTGTTATATACAAATTTAGTTTTTACGGGAAAATCAGTTTTTATGCCAACCAAAAAAAACATGTCCATGACTCGTGTGCGCGTGAGTATATAGAGAATCATGTGCAATGAAGTTTCATCATAATTAACCATGCATTTGGCCAAAATATACTCCATACGTACTTAAATATATTAATATTTTATATAATCATTTATCTATATATATTTTATACCAAATGATTTACATATTGAAAAAACAACTTTAAAGTTATTTTTTACATTAAACTATTTTATTACGTTGAATATGTACCATTTTCAGATGAAGTTTCAATTGGGATGATAATTGTTATGATAATAAAATACATAATTCTAAATACAATAAGTGGAATAAGTTATAATTTTATGATCATATGAGGCTCATTTTGAAATATCTGTACCCTAATTATGGTGTAGTGAAACCGCACTTGAATATTTATTATATATACATATAAGTTTGGCTTTTATACATCTAGATGTACTAATTTACTTTGGCACTTCCATCTAATTTAGGCCATATTTTGATGATTTTATTAAATTTAATTCATCTATTATATTTAACATTATTTATTTTATTGCTACTGAGGTCGTGCCTCAGTGGTGCAGGACATGGCCTCACAAGTAGATGGTCCTGAGTTCAAATCTTTCCAGCAGCATTTCTGAAGTGGTGGCGTTGCAAGTCTCCCCAAGTTTGTGGGAGCCGTCCACCGGTGGGAAAGTTTAGAAATAGTAGATAATTGTTAGTAAATTGTAAGAATGTCTCAGAATTTAATTGCAATACCAGTTGAGATTGCAATGTATGAATACTCATAAAAAAATATTATTTATTTTATTTATATGCCAAAAATATATCAATTTGATGCATATGTATACCACATCTTCTAAAAATGTATAAAAATGTATATAAATTTAGAAAATCACTTAAATTCATAAATCAAAATTTTATAATATTACAATTTTTTATAGAATTAATAATCTAAGTACGATGAATATTGTAAATGTCTTGGATATTAAATTGAGATCTTATAGGTCCTTGTAATGAACAAATCATTTTTAATGGATTTAAAGTTATTCTTAAGTGATTGTTAATTTTGAGAATGATGTAAGCGATAAATTTAGATAATTTTTATATCTAAATAAAATAAATAGTGCTAAATACAATGAATTGACAGGATTTAACGAAATTATCAAAAAAAAAGCTAAACTAAACAGAAGGGCCGCAGTAAATTGATACATCCAATATAAAGAAGTTAGTGAACTCTCTCTCTAGGTATGGCTCATCTAATGCTTATTTAGTACCATCCAATCAAACGTAATGGGATTAAAATTTTCATACAAGGTAAAACGATATACGTCCTCAATACATAACAATTATAATTTTTTATTTTCAATATTAATTTTATATATTTTTCATTTCCGAGTATACATTGTACCTTTCGTAAAAAAAATGCACATTAAACCCTTATCATTTAATCTAGTCACCTTTTCAAGTTTCTAATAAAAATGACTTTTGATAACGTGGAAAACAAAGATTTGTTGACACATGATAAATAGATTACAATAAAATTTTATATTTTTAGAATACGAAAAACCAAGGAAAAGACGGGTTCCTTTTTATTTTTTTTGTTTTTCCTTTCACTTTTATCTTACCCCATATATATTTAGTGTAAACACAAAATTTATTGCTTCTAGATTTATGTATACATTTCTTTCATAGTTTTAAAAATGAATAGGCTTAACTCTCATTCGCAGGTTTGAAAATTATTAATTTTTGAAATTATAATAATATATAAATCTAAAAATGATAAATTTTTGTGCTTATATATATAGATTATACTTAGGCTTGCATAAAGATAAACAAAATAAATAATTAAATAATAATAATAATGGCTAAAACCATACATGTGTATCCAGATTTTAATACATATATGTGCATTAGATCAATTATTACCTACGTGAGAGAATGGAGACTTATGAGATAAGTATTGAATTATTCCTATAATTTTAAAGTTGTCGATTCAAGTGTGCTTGACAATTATAAAAAAAAAATGACAACTTAAAATTTTGCATTCTCCACAAATATTTTATTTTCATTCATTTATTCACATATTTCACATACAACTGCTCTATGAGACTGTTTGGTAATCACGGAAACTTTGTGACGTGTTTTTAGGGTAGAAATTTGACATAGTCGAGACCATAGTACAGTTTGTCAGCAGTTGAAGAATAGCTCTGCTCATTAACGATTACGAATGTCATTAATTCCATTTCAATTAGAAACTAATGAAAATGTCATAAGTGCTGGCAGAATGCAAGCTCTTAGCTAGAGCCTTGCAACGGTAAGTTAAATATGGTGCAGATCGAAGGTGATTCTTAGGCACGACAAGCCCTTCCTTGCGCAGCTAATCCCTTGATTTGATTTGAGATGTTTTTCATAGAGCATATTCACATTGAAAAGTTGTAGACTGGACTCCTCACTTTTGGTGATTATCAAACGAGCCCTATATTTCACTCATTTCACTACATAGATCACAATTATGTAATTTATTTTAACTTTATTTTATTTATTTTTCACCACTACCCTTATGGCCTTTCACCCACATCACTTCACATGTTACGAAGAAATTTACGCCAAAAGCTTTTCTTTTCAAAATTTTATCAAATGATAACCACACCCTCAATATCTAAATAATTTAAACATTAGTCATATATATATATATATAAAGAATAAATGATTATATAATATAAAGCATTATAATATTTTAAAGCACACATTAATAGATATAAATATTTTTTACGATTTCCGTTGTTTTGCACGCAATATATTTCTATGAACGATCATTTTGGACCAGACTGGTTCACAACACACTTTTTTTTATTTCGTTTAAAATTTTAAATAAAATTAATAATCCAATTATATTTAATTTATATCAATTAAATTTTATATTTTTGGACATGTATATTTTTATTTTTAAACATGATATATTTTAGTCTTGTTTTAATAATATAAATGACTAAAATACTCTTGTATTTAAAAATCAAAAATAAATATCTACACATCTTCAAAAATGATAAAACTTGGATTATAGATTAATTATAACTAGAATAACAGTTTTATAAAAAAAATTGAAAAAAGTATGATTAACATTTTTAAATAAAATTATTAATCTAGTTATATTTATAAAAAAGAATAAATGATTATATAATATAAAGCATTATAGTGTTTTAAAGCATACATGAATAGATATAAATATTTTTTTCGATTCCCGTTGTTTTGCACGCATTATAATTCGCTGAAGGACCATTTTGTACCAGACTGGTCCAAAACACATTTTATATTTCGTTTAAAATTTTAAATTAAATTATTAATCCAGTTATATTTAATATTTATCAATTAAATATTATCATTTGTTGAGATGCGTATATATATTTATTTTTTATTTTTAAACTTGAGGTATTTTAGTCTTGTTTTAATAATATAAATGGCTAAAATACTCTTGTATTTAAAAATAAAAATAAATATGTACACATTTTCAAAAATGATAAAACTTGAATTATAGACTAATTATAACTTGATTAACAGTTTTATAAAAAATTTCAAAAAGTATGATTAAAATTTGTAAATAAAATTTTTAATCTAGTTATATTTAACTTATATAAATTGAAATTTATCATTATTGGAGATGCATATCTATTTATTTTTTATTTTTAAACATGAGGTATTTTAGTCATGTTTTAATAATATAAATGGCTAAAATACTCCTATATTTATAATAAAAAATAAAAATCTACACATTTTCAAAAATGATAAAACTTGAATTATAGACTAATTATAACTAGATTAACAGTTTATAAAAAAATTTGAAAAAAAAGTAAAATGATCAGGGCTCTTGTATCTCTGGGTGTGCTGGCCTTGCGGTTGCATAGAAGCGAAGGGTACTATTCCTGTCCGCGGAGTCATCTGATCACACGCATGCCTGGCACATGTGCTGCCAATAAAAAATGACACGCGCGAGCGGATCTTTATCTCCTCAAAAAGATCTTTAAGTTCATGATGCTGCCCTTTTTTTAATTATGGATCCCTTGGGTTGATTGGGCCCGAAGCAAGAGGTAGACAGGAAAACGGAGAAATCTAAGCGGACGAGGAAAATCGGAGGCGGAGACAAACGAGGGGTTTTAGGTTTTTCTCCCTCGCTCTCTGCGGTTTCGTCTTCGAACTCTTTCCTTGACATTTAAGAAGCAGAATCTGGCAAATGGCTGCTCTGAAATACCTGGAATCGCAGAGGGATGCGCAGCCCGAGCTGGCCGAATGGTACAATTCGCTTGCGGATCTCTACCAGAGGAAGCTCTGGCACCAGCTCACTCTCAAACTCGAGCAGTTCGTTGCCCTCGCCGTCTTTCAGGTCGGTTCGAATGGGATTAGTTTTCTTGCTGTTCTTGCGATTGTTTCGTTGGATTCTCTGCTGTATGTTTTTCTGTATCTGGAGTGCTGGAGAAATTAGGTTTTGGTTGAGTTGATTGGCGGTGAGAATTGCGTTTCGTGGCGTTCTGTCCAGATGGACTGCGTGGGTGAGTTGTGTGATGTTTGGAGGGTGGGTTTGTTGCTAGCATCCGTAGATAGATAACAATGGGACAGATATGGACTTCGGGTTGTGCCAGGATGTCTGGTCAGTTGGATTTGGGAGTCGGGACGGATTGTGTTTGGTTGTAGTGTGTTCTGGTCGTCGATTTGGGCAGGGATTTCTGGTGAGAGCGGACTACTGGATTTGGGACCCATGATGTGTTGGTTGGTTTGGTAATGTTTTAGCTAAGGTAGGTTGTTCATTGGGATTGGGCTGGCCCTGGTCAGAAAGTAATGGTAATCTGTATGGTCGTTCACTTGCCATGTTTTTCAATTTATGGGCTAACAGGCACACGTAGATTTGAAAGTTGGCAGAAAGTTTCTGGGCAAAATTTATTCATGAGAAGGTTGCCTCATATCACCGTGTCTGGTTTCAGTTGACCATACATTTGTTATTAAAACTACCACATTTTTCATGTGCCACTTGTGTTGCTGACTACATTGCTTAGTTTTGGCAATTTGCTCTTAGCCAAACTTCATTGTTGCCAGCTTAGATAGAGAAGAGATGGCCATTTGGGTTGTTTTTGGTGCGGCTTCTGCTTTCAGTCCTCTTTGGTAATTGCTTACCTATTTCATTGGCTCATTGATTCGGATCCTAACTAATTCTGGTGTCAAGCTGTTATGAACTCCACCACACACACCCTAAACCCATACGTACATGCGCACAAACAACAGCAACAGACTGCATCCTCCCACATAAAATTTCGTGTAAATTGTCTCATCTGCAATTTACATCTCATAGTTTTCACCATCTTCTACATTGCATTAAGGGGTTCCAACTGGGGGGAATTGAAGGGTTATTAATTTTTGCAAGTCAATGATTTTGCTATATGTGTTTTTTATTATTAGTTTTTTAAGCGTGCCACCCATATTGGATGATTAGGTACTTGACAAAGGTGTATTTCAGGGGAAGTGTAATGAGGCCACTGCCTTTACCCATCATTTGAATGCTGGACTTCCCAGTTACATTACTTTATACACACCTACATCAGCTGCATAGGATCTAAGCGGTGACAACAATATGCTTTGTTGATTCATGTATATATTTGTATTTTCAGGCCGGAGATGCTCTGATTCAATTATACAACAATTTTATAAGTGAGTTTGAGACAAAAATCAATCTGCTCAAGCTGGCACATTTTGCAGTTGTAGTTTCCAGACAATACTCAGAAAAGAGCACTGCCATTGCATATCTTGACGGTTTAATTGATAAGCTTCTAGCTGCAAGGGAACTACGGGTGGATGAACCTATTTTGTATGTGAAGCTGCAAATAGCCTTGTTCAGACTTGAGATGGGAGATCACAAAGAGTGCAAGAAACTTCTGGAAAAGGGGAAGACCACACTGGATAGCATGACTGACATTGATCCTTCTGTTTACGCTAGCTATTACTGGGTCTCATCTCAGTACCATAAATTCTGCAGGGAATTTGCAGAGTTCTATAGAAGTGCGCTTCTTTATTTAGCCTACACAACAGTTGAATCTCTTTCAGACACTTTCAAGCTGGTATGATCTTATGCTTCGAAAGTGGAACTCTATTGTTATGCTTTTATGCGGACATTGATTGATGTTTTGACATCTAATTATTTCTTTAACAATTCCTATTCCAACTCATCTGTTTGTATCCTTAGGTTCCAGTTCATAAGTATATGAAATTTATGATAGCCTGGGAAATGGAAATTTGTTATAAATTCCAATTTCTTTGTGTCTGTATCAGCGAAACCTTCTTTTGTTTTAAGTTATAGCAATAGCTCCTTAACTTGATGCTACAAATTTTATGTCGTCCCTGGAGCACATGCACGTTCCTTTCATATACTTACCTAAACATAAAGTTGCTCCTGAAAGTAACCTCAGTGTCAGTTATCAACTCACTATTCTTTTGCAAACAATGTTTCCGTGAATGAGAGAAATCTCTACTTGTTAATTCTATTTCATTGCACGTTGGGGAACACAACTAAAGTTAGATTTATTGAACTCGTTGCTCAGTGTTTTTTTTTGGATTTGATAAATCCATCCACACTTCTGTTAGTGCTACAAAATATTGTGTATTTGCTATTATGAACATCATGTCTATGGAAGTAAGAAAAATCTGTTGCATAATTCCTTTTATGGAAATGGTTTGTTTGGAGCATTACATTTCACCTGGTTATCCTGTTCTGTATTTGGTTCTAGGGAGCAACATAGTGATTCGTGTATAGATTCTTGACCAGTTAGCCTTGGTAGGCTTCTCTGTGCGACCACTTCTGGATTCTCAAGTCCCACCCCCCATCCCCCCAACCCCAAGGATTGGTAGCATAAAGCCAACAGATCTCACTGATAACAAGCTAAACTTCCCAGCAGCAAAAGTCAAAAGCTTGATCCGATTCCAGCCTGAATGTAGAAAGGGGATTTGGTTGGTAACATGATGCCGAATCAAAAGTTCTTACTATCAGTTGACAGCTAGATATTTGAAGAAAGGTGGCTAGAGAGGCCAAGCAAAATTCGCAAGACCTCTAGTCCTTTAAGCTTCTATGACATTTGATGTTGCACGACTCTACTGAGTTAACTGTTGAAACCAATCTGATGTTGGTCCCTTGGATTCTTGAAAGTTCATACTTGTACGCAAATGCTATTTATCTCTGTTTATACTATCTTGACTTAATAATGCAAAAATGACAAATTTCACACTGGCCAGTGAACTATCGTTTATGTGTATAGTTAATATCATTTTGTGGCTTACTCTTTTGTGTGTTTCAGGACTTGGCATTTGATTTATCCCTTGCTGCGCTATTGGGAGAGAATATCTACAACTTTGGTGAACTGCTAGCTCACCCAATTGTAAGATGGTTTCTATCACTACTGTTGTCATGTGCTTACAACTTTAACTCCACCTCTGCGTGTCATCCGAGTGGGATTCTTCCATTTCAGGCACTAGGAATGGAAAAGGAAAAGTGCGGCAAACTATTTCTTAGCTTGAACTTTGAAATGTGTATTTGTAGATGTTTCAATTTAGGCTGCACAAATCTATTACTTTTTTTGGACAAAAGCAATTGACTGGTGCTAATTGGCAATTGCCCAGTGTGACTTTATCTGTTGTCAGTTGTTACAAGGTTATTTGGCCACCAGTGCAACAAAAAAATGAAAGGAAGGAAAAAGAAAACATATAATGTACTTGCCTTGTCTCTAGGCTTGAACACACACTTGCCTGATGAACCATTGAGCAGAATACAGATTTTTTTTAGCAGGCACTGGTCAGTAAGGGAAAGTTTTAGATGATGATATTTGTTGTAATAAATATCTGTATTAGTTTAATGGATATAATGTGGCTGTTTCTATGCATGTGTATTTGTTTCGATGCACGTGTGATAGATACCTATCAGAAAAACCCAAAAAAAAAGAAGAAGAGAATTTCCTCTGAAACTAAGTAGTCCTACAACTGACTTTTAGGAATACATGACCATATATAATGTTAACTTATGATGATGGCCTATAACTGATGTATAGGAACACATGACCATGTATCTGTATCATAACTGTTTTTTTTTTTTTTTTTTTTCCTCTCTCTCTCTCTCTCTCTCTAAATTATCTCGGCAGATAAAAATTCTTCTGGGGACAAAGGTGGAATGGCTTTATTATATACTCCATGCATTTAACTCTGGTGATTTGGTTCGTTATCAAGAACTCTGCCATGTCCATAGAGATGCACTTTGTTCACAGCCAGCACTGGTAGAGAATGAGAAGAAATTGTTGGATAAAATCAACATCCTGTGTTTGATGGAGATCATCGTCAGGTTAGTTGCACCCTTCAGCTGCTTAATTGACTTGTGTGCTCGTGATTGTATTTGTTGAGTTAGTTATTGGTACCTAATGGCAACAGTAACACTTTTAAAAACATTATTATCTGTAGACTACCACTGAAAAAGGCATGCTTATCCCTTTGCAGCCGCACTTCAGAAGATAGAACAATCCCTCTGAAGGTTATTGCAGAGCGCACAAAGCTGTCCATAGAAGATGTGGAGCATCTGCTGATGAAAAGCCTCTCTGTAAGTTGATTCGATAATTGCATTTACTGCACTTTCTTGTAGCTGCTATTCCATGTGGCCATTCATCCTTTTTTCACCTCTCTCTCCCTCCCTCTCTCCAGGTTGTTTAGTTTTTTGTATTTTTGTTGGTTATTATTTTATAGAGTTATATTTATAATGGATGTTGACGTTTATTGATAATTGCAAAACAAATACAAATTTTTCCATTTTTTGAAAAATGGATTATGGACCGGGTATTGTTGTTAGCTTCTGTTAGGACAAGACACATTTCGCTAATACTTGTAAGTGGAATGAGAGAATTGCCTCTTGTCAGCCACAGCTGTCAATTAGAAAAGGGTTTATGCTTGAGATAGCAATTCAGCGTTCTTCCTTGATGGGAATTAAAGACGGTGCCCTTTTGTAATTGTAAGACAAGTTGAAGTGATAGTGTCTGTTTTCTAATTTTTTTTTAATGGTTGATCTGAGTTTTGAAGATAATTTCTTTTATATTTTGGGATTTCCATCATAATTATTTCCATGAATTTTTTCTTCCTTGATTTTCAATTCTCTCTCTAAAAATGATCTAAAACTGTATGATTATTTTTTCTGTCAATTGTTTTCCTGTTCTTGATGGGCAGGTTTTGCCCTCTTTTCCGCAGAAAATATTAATCTATCTTTTTGGTATTTATCTGTGAATCCTAGGATCTATCTCTTCAACTCTGACAAAGTGAGTCATACCTACTTTAGTGTTCTGGTTTTATGAACTGTACTTAGGGTTTTCCCCTTATCACAAAAATGATTGATTCGTAACCTCAGGTGTTGTTTGTGTGGCACTGCCAAATGGTTATTTGTGGTCAATCTGTTACTGGTTCCTTTGTATGTTGAGCTCCTGTTTTCATTAAAAATAAGCATATTAGTGAAGGTTTTAAAGCCTTGAAATAGTTTAAACATCAAGCCTGACTTCTGTTTGGATGGCAATGCTTATTCGATAAGATAACCATCTTTTAGTTTACCTATCTTTCAACTTTGGTTTCCCAGCTGCTGATCTTCTAGTCACAGTTTTATAGGTTTGCATAGTTTAAACATTGAACAGGAGGCCTTTGATCTTGCTCCCGTCATGAAAGGATGTTTACAAGTTTTCAGATCACTTCAAGCTGTACTATACGAGTTTCCTTTACCTCCATCATGAACAGCTTTTATAAGTTTCAGGTCCTCCCTCAATTTGAACCGATAAAGTGATGTACATTCCACACAAATTTAGTATTTTTTTCATCGTTCTTACAATATTACATCTTATCTCATCTCATCTCGTGTTACAAGTCAAGCCCAAGTATCCTTACAATTTTTCCAACTATCACCTGTTACATGCCCAAGTATCCTTACAGTTTTTCCCACTATCAACTTTTACATCAACAAGGGAGAATACCAAACGCTTCGCACATGGGAGACAACAGCTCCCACCATGGGATTCTATTCCATGATCAGCGGCACACTTGCCAATGCTGGTACTATCTGGGCTGTGGACATGCTATTTAGATCCTTTTCCAACTGCCATCTATAAATTTTGACTGGTATGCCCCATGCAATTCTTCTGGCCACAATTCCTATGATTAAAACATACTTGAACCAGGTGGGCCACAATTCACGAACCTGTTGAACTGGTACTTGTACTTTTTATCTTCAGTGCTCTTTTTCCACAGGTTATTAAGTGATCTAAGCATCTATTATGATGCTACATATGAGGAATATTATTGGAATGAATGGGTAAAAGATTCTTGACATACAAAGTGCCCATTTCAGCATTATGGGTGTAATGACATGAATGCTGCTCATAATTAATCTCTTGAGCGTTTAACTTATGAATTCTTGTGTTATGCCAAGGCTCTAGCCGTTTGGATTTGTTTCCATGCTCAAAGATTTTGAAAATGACATGTTTTCTCAAGTATTCCGGTGGCTAATATGATGTTCGTTCCTGAATTGTATGCATTCCCATCAAGCAAATTAACAGAGGGCTATGTTCTTCATTTGAAGGGTCATTCATCTACTGTTTGCAGTTTGTGGAAACAAATGCATTTTAGGGTCTGTTTGGTAATGGGGGTAGCGAGGGAAGTGAGGAATAGAATATTTTGAAAAAGTGCAAGAGTGATGTAATATGGTAGGGGTAAAGTAGGAATCAGTAGAGTATTTGTGTGAGAAAATGATTAAACTTTAGGGGTAAAAATGAAAAAAAAAAAGAGTAGTTAGGTTTTTAAGATTTTAATTTTAATATTTTTTTTTTAGGGGGGAAGTGTGTAAGGAGAAACGGGTTCTCCCATCTCCTGTTAACCAAATGCTGCCTCAAAAAAAAAAAAAAAAAAGAAAAGAAAAATCTGAAAGAGTTATATAGTGATGTGATATGATAGAGTTAGTAATTAAGAATAAAGGGAACAAAGATGAATAGGTAGGGTAGTTGTATGGGCAAATGTTAAAAATGATTATAATGTAAAGTAAAAATAGGGAAAAAGTAGAGTAGTTAGGCAGTTAAGAACTTAAAGGTGTGAAATTATTTCAAAAGGTGTGTTGGAAGGAGTGAGATTTTTTTTTAATAAAAAAATTAAAAAAATAATGGTATTACCAAACAGACCTTAAATCTCCATTTGGAAATTGGGAAAAGAGGTGGAGAAGAATAAATAAATTGGAAAGAGGAAAAGGAAGGACAATTGCCACACCCTGGCTGAATGAAGGGTAATGATGGAAAATGAAGTGAATAAAGATGAATATTGCTTTTTGGATGAAACGACTGGGGGTAATATGATTGAAAAGATAGGGAAGGATCAGGAAAAATTGTGGCAGTTGGAGTGGTTGAATGTCACATTAATTTAGGGGCAGGAACAGAAGGAATAAAAAATTTCACCTGATTTCTCTATTACCAAATGTAAATGCAACATTATGTGTCTGCCTTTCCAATTACTTAATTGTGACAATGTGTCCGTGTAGGTTCATCTTATTGAGGGCATAATTGATCAAGTTGAAGGAACAGTCCATGTGTCGTGGGTGCAGCCTAGGGTTTTGGGGATACCCCAAATCAAGTCATTGTGCAGCCGTCTGGATAACTGGATGGACAAGGTTCACACTGCTTTGCTGTCTGTGGAATCCGAAATCCCTGATCTCGTGACCTCATGATTCATTGTTCTTGTTGGTATATTCCGTCTTCTGTAACAGTACGCAGCTCAAAGGAAGCGGTTAAGCTATCACGGCTCCCAACTTCAGGCCCTTCTTGTACCGTGATGCCTAGTTATATTTTTGTCCAAAGGGCTGGCTGGCATTGTTGCCTGACTGTGAGGCCTTTATTATTATTTTTTTTAATTAAAAAATTTGAAGTGCTTCCCGAATTGGTGGATGATCTTGAGGGAACGATTGATATGGGTTCTTTTCTTTCGTCTCCCTTGAACCATAGTCTTTTGTCATAACAATCTTTGCTAAGGAAATCGATCCACGTTTTAGCGAGGAAGATACTGGAAAGTGAACATGCATGCTAAAAAGATTAGTTTTCTCATATGAACAAGAGCTTAACTCAGGGTTCAATGCTTGCACTTAATTTCTGGCCAACTTTACAAATGCATGAAGATTTGGATGATAATTGTGAGGCGAGTTGGACTGGCATCGCACGCACTTGTCAGAAAAATCAGGGTTATAGAGGGCTTGTATGATAATCTTAACCTAGGTTATGGATGGCTTGTATTATAATCTTAACCTAGTATGCAAGTATCGTCCCGTGGTCGCGTTTGCCGGCTAGAAGTTTTCAATCGGAAATCCTGAATCGTGATTGATTCTATTGTGGAAGCCAATTGTAGCATCCAATTATCTCTGAAGGGGAAGTGCTATTAATGATTCTTAGGAAGCATTTGGTAAATGGCAAATGGAATGGACTGGGGATGCTGGTTCATCCAATTATCTCTGAAGGGGAAGTGCTATTAATGATTCTTAGGAAGCATTTGGTAAATGGCAAATGGAATGGATTGGGGATGCTGGTTCAATGTACTCGGGTGCATCGAGGTTGTACTTTATCTATTTATTTATTTATTTTTTAAAATTTTTTAGATGACTGTTTGTCTAAATGTATTTAACATGTGTATAAATTTTTATTAGTTTTGGAGATTTTAAGATATTTTTTTTCAAATTTTTTAAAATCGGTGACATTTTTAGTAATTTTAAAATTCCACCGATTTTAAAAAATATTTAAAAATATTTAAAAATATTTAAAAATATTTAAAAATTTATACACATGTTAAATAAACTTATATTAACATTTTCATAAAAAAATTTTCAAAAAAAAAAGAGTGAAGTATACCAGGTGCATTGAACCGACATCCATGGACTGGGTGGGAATGAAAAAGTTAAAGGTATTAATTACCTACTTATAATTTTTCATTTTTAATTCTATATTTCAATCATTTTATTGCCATTTTTCATATGACTAGTAAATCTATTTTCATATTACTCCCATCATGTTCACTCGTTCTCATCACTTACATTTGTCTTATAAATAGTTTTCTCATAATGTTCATTCATTCTCATCATAAATAGTTTTGTGAGAAAGCAACATTGATGTGAAAAGTGCCCTAGTGGCAGCTAATAAGGTTGTAAATAGGTAATTTGTAACTATATTCATTTAGTTTGATTAAAATTGTAAATATACCCATATGGTTTTGAAAATTGTAAATAACTCCCATATAGTTTAACTATAATTGTAAATAACTGATACACTGCTATAACATGGTCACAGTATGAGTATATTTGTAAAAATATGTAAATCATGTGTGTATTTATAATTTTAGAAATTGAGTGGTATATTTAATTTTTGCAAAATAATTGTCATATAGTTTAACCATAATTACAAATAACTCCTATGCCATAACGACACAGTAAAGATGTCATAACAATATAAGAGTTACTTGCAATTATGGTTAAATTACGTGTAAGTTATTTGTAATTTTCAAAATTTTGTGGGCATATTTACAATTTTAATAAAACTAAGTGGATATATTTGCAAATTACCCGTTATAAATATGATTATTTTTAACTTGTACTTGACTAATCAAATTTGATTTCCAATGAAATTGGATTAGGTATTTTTTTAAAAAAATTATATTATCTAGTTTAAAGTAACTGGATTCCCAAAGTGAATTGGTTTAGGTTGGAGAGATGATGCTCCACCTAACTCAACCTAATTTTATATATTAATATAAAATGTAATATATTGTTAAAAAATAATCATGAGGATGAATCACATTGAATATTATTGTAAAGTTGATATGTAGAATCATATAATACACTCAAATTAATTAGATATCATTATTTTGAAATAACATTAATTGGCAATTATATTGTCACATGACTTGTACATTTGAAGGTTTTCATACAAAAATGATTTATTTTTATCCTTTACGATAAGAATTTTATTTTCAATTAATTTATTCTAGAATTTTTTTAAAATATGATACTTTTGTTAATAAAAAATCACGAATTCTGAAATGAAGGCTAAAAATAAAATATTTAAAACTAAATTTCTTATATTTTCTTTTTTCAATTATCGGTTGCGACGATTTGTTAACTAAACCCATTCGGTTTTTACGAGTTTAATTTAGAATTTTTTTGATGTTTAAAAAATAGAATTGAACGTAAAATTAAGTTAAAACTTTTACTAATAGCGTTGAGAGGGTCCTAATCCGAGTTAACCCCGTCCAATTTACACCGTTAGTAGCTAGTGTTATTTTGCCTTATTTGGCTGCATGTTGTAGCGTTAAATTCGTCATTAGGAGATATTAAAAGAAAAGCTTAGTAGAAAATTAGAAACTGAGGTTTGAACTTGCAGGATGAAGTTAAAAAAAAGTTAACACAGACTTTTATTTAGTAGTGGAACAATAATAATAGAATTATCGGAGTAGACAAATATAGGGGGGAAGGAGGAAAATAAAAATTTCCCTTTTTCCACTTTTAAAACACATGAATTTAAAAAAAAGACAACATTTCACACTTATATGCAAAAATTATGGCAAATTTCTCGTAGCAAAAAAGAAAAAAAGAAAAAATGGAAAGATTGAGACGGATAGACCCCTTGTACGTTTCACACAACAGAACCGATTCGGACAGAGTCACGCAGACCCCTGAATGCAGGGGCATCAGTGTTGGCTACCGCTCTTGCTCATGGCAATGGCTACCGAAGGATTGGCAATGCTGAAACCTCCATCGACTACCAGGTCAAGCCCGCTGACGTAGCCCGCATCCTCATCACTAGCGAGGAACAGCGCTGCCCTCGCCACTTCCTCCGCCTTCAGCGTCTTCCCCTTTAGATTCCCACTCTCGCTCATCAACCTCTCGAACCCTTCTATCCCATCCTCTGCCACCGCCCCCTTCACGAATCCCGTCGCCACCGCGAACGGAGACACGCAGTTCACCCGAATCCCATACTCCCCCAGCTCCGCCGCCACGTTCTGCGCCAGCCCCACCACCCCCCTCTTTGACGCCACGTACGCGTGCTCCCTCATGCACGCGATCGCCGCCGTCGCGCTCCCTGTGAAGAGGATGCACCCACGCCGCGCCGCCGCCATCACCCTTCCCGCGTGCTTCGCGCACAGGAAAGCGCCGACGAGGTTGATGTTAAGGACTCGGAGCAGGGATGATTTCTCGACGGTGAGGATGCTGGTGGTGGCGTGGTCGATCACCCCAGCGTTGCTGTACATGATGTCGAGCTTGCCATGGTTGGCGACGGCGAAGTCCACGAGGCTGCGGACGTCATCCTCGTCGGACACGTCGCAGTGGAAGAAGGTGATGGCGCCGCCGCTGCCGTCGGAGACCGCGCGGCCCAGCTCGTCTTGGACGTCGGCGATGATTACTTTGGCGCCGTGCGCCGCGAAGAGGCGGGCGGTGCTCTCGCCGATGCCGCTCGCACCGCCGGTGATGATGGCGACCTTCCCTTCCAGCCTATACAATCAATAACACATGGAAGAATATTTAAAGAAATTAAATACAAACATAAAAACAACAGTTTGCAAATATTAATGTGGTTGCAAATGTACAATATTTTAAAATAGCTACGCATGTCTTAATTAACGGAAATACATGATTAAAACTGTAATGATAATAATTGAAGAAGCGTAAATAGTATTTTATGAAGAAGAAATGTAAGAAGTATAACAGATGGGAATTGAAGACTACCTTTTGGCAACAGGAGTGGGCAGAGAAGTCATTTGGAGGCTTCCGAGTGGATTTTCTTTATTTCTACTGTAGGGATTGAGGAGAGGAGAGGAGAGCAAACACAGCTGTTGTTGTGATGGCGTAAGGGATGAGGGAATGGCTGAGTTTTATAGTGCCCAAAGAATCTTATCCGCCTGAAGACAAAGACCATAACTACGTAGTTTAATTAGTTAATTAATTAGAAATTAGTGTCATGACACATGCATGCAAGTGGGATTGTTAATTACCTGACGACCCGAACCATCGATCACGGAGATGTCCCATCAACCAAAAAACACTAAATTTCATGATTATTTATTTTAAAATGTTATATATGATGCCCCAAGGAAGCAAGAGAAGATAGTGCCTTGATATTCTGACTGATATTAAGCAAGTCATGATTATAACAAATAAAATGAAGTCTATTTGGATAGAATTTATTTAAAAAGGGTACAGTACTAGACAGTAAATTATGTCAAGTAGTGGAGTGCTTCCCTCACATTAATCCAAAACTAACGAGCAATTAGTAGTGTGTTTTCCGTTTATTTTACCACAATTACATAGTCAACGGTCGTATGGTCGGCAGGAACTTTTATTGAATCACAATTCAAAATGGAACTGCTGAAGGGGTGAATTAATTAATGGAGGCATCTTTCATTTCCAACAACTGCATGAGAACGATTATTTAGGTTTATATTCTAGAGGATGGTATCAATTTATCTTTTTGTCTTACATCCGTGTCCATGATCTTAGGCACAGAGCTTGCAATAAGCCTAGAGTATAAAATAGTCAATATATATATGCGTAGAGTACAGTTTCCTGCCATCGTCTTAATATTTTTTAATGTTCCAAATAATTTTTTTTTGTTTTTTTTAATGTTGAGAATTGGACAGAGGCGCGGGCGGCAATTCAGTTCTGGTCAATTCGAGGGTGCGATTCAACACTCGCGTGATTGGACCGAAATTGATATTGTGCTCGTGTGGAAATTTTCGGCGTCTTGACTTAATTGGGTCAGAAAACACTGTGTTCGTATGGAAACTTTCAACGTCTTGACTCAAGATTAGGTCAGAACATTTTAATTTTCTGGAGAGCTGCTTCCATGAAGAAAAGTTGCTCATTTGACAAGGTGTAGAAGTAAAAAAAAAATAAAAAAAAATAGAAAAGAGTAAATGGCAATAATTTTTAAAAATTGAGAAAGTGAAAAATTATGTTGATGGATCGATTTATATACATGTATATCGCAAATTGAAAAATTATGATTAATTGAGCCGGATTTAAGGTTCGCCTCAAGCTGACTAGCTCTGACGTAGCCCGCCAATTCGCAATTCTGGTTCTATCCGAATAAGGTGGGATCAACTAGAGAAAGAAGTCGAGAACAACTTGACTTTGGGCTCATTTTAAACAGGCTCAAAAATTCGAAACGTGCCAGTTTCTCGCACACAGCTCTGTTTTCTTGGTTAATTCATGCATCGGAAAGAAGATTAAAGAAAAAAATTATGAGAAACCAAATCCTTTAAAATGTGCAGTTCCCAACACTCAAGAAAAAAAAAAGTTCGGTCCCATACCAAGTTTGTGAATAAGAATCTTAATGGATTGGGTTGTACAGATTGGAGTCATTTCCTAACCTTAATTCATTTACAATATTCTAATTTTAATTTGTTTATTAACTTATTTAAAAAACTTTAACCTGACTTACTTAATAAATGAGTTGACGGATTGTTGACGGATTATATGGCAGACGACTTGATAACTTAGACTCGTAGACAATGAACTTATAGAGAGAAGCAACATGATATTTTTGACATATGTAAAATGAAAATAAAACAGTAATAGGAAAATAAAATTATGACAATAGTGGAAAGATGAAAATTTAGAAAGAAGACTTAGTGAGAGAAAATAATAAGGAAGTTTACATTTATACATATAACTTAATTAAGTTACATAAGTTAAATGAATTAAACAAGTTATAAAATCTCAACAGTAATTGTTGGCATCGAGTTAATGGCAAAACCCAACAGGGAAGGGGTGAATTGGGTTCTTAAAAAATTCTTTGGTAAATAAAAACTTAACCCCTTGAAAGTTTAGTCCCCTTGATGAAACGTGATATGAGATAGAATGAGTGGGTGCAAATGGAATATAAAATGCAAGCAATCAAACTAAACAAGAGACAACAATATATAGTGGTTTGGGCAACCTTCCCTACTCTACTCTTCCAAGCACACACCCGTTGTGTCTTGAGTTCCACTATTGTATTTTCAATACAATCTAGAGCACCCGCTCTCTTCTAGATTCTAGCTCTAGGAGGCATATACAATAATCACTTGTTGGTGAGACCAACTTCAACCAACCAAGTCCAAACTATTGGTGAGACAAACTCAAACTAACCCCCTGTTTTGCTTCTTCTTGAATTCGGTCTTCAATACCGATCCAAGGCAACAATACAAAACAAAATAGATAAAAGAGAAATTACACTTTACAACGTGTATTCGATAAGTTCCGGAAGCTTCTTGTCATGTGGAGATAATAATTTTGGAAGCACACTTGGAAGTTGCAACACTTGAAGCTTCAATAGTTGTTCAAATAACTTTAACACACTTGAATATTAGAAGATGAAAGCCCAACTTGTGTTTT
>JAXCLR010000073.1:3804436-3831760 GCA_035584095.1 Annona squamosa
TTTTTTGGTGTCTTAATTTTTTAAGATTTCTAAACTACCATAGCAACCGTCATTAAAAGAATTAGAATAATTATTTTAATTTTTCAATTTTATAATATGTACATATGATATTCTCATTTTTTACAAATTTATAGTGCACTCTTCAGTATTTTATCAACATGTTATCCATCCAAAACCCCGGGGACACTTACTAGGGTTTTAGAACAGAGACAAGCAGTGCTGGGTTCTTCCCTCATATCCCATCCTCTTTGTTCTGCGATCCATTATCCTGAAAACGGTCTTTTTTCGAAAATCCAAATGCTGCAGCAGCCACGAAATTGGCTGAAAAGCGATCTTTTTATGAGTTTCGAACGATTGCGAGGTCGAACTTGCGCAGAGAGCTCCGAGTCGGACGCAGGAAAACCCCGGCTTTCCATCTGCTCGGGATCGGCCTTTGGCGACGTATTCCACTTCTCTCACTCTCTCTTCGTTGAGAATCCCAGATGCTGCCGCGGGGAATCCTAATGACAGTTCCGACTCTGGAAACTCGATTCGCTTCCGTACTCTCGTTTTATCTGTATTCGAGAGCAACAGATGATAGTGAGATGGCGGCGGATGCTGGCAATGTCGGCGCGAATCCTTTATAACCCATTGCTGAAATCACTTGATGGTCTGTTCTTTTCATCGAAATCTGCGCCGAAGAAAGAATGCACAGATTGCAACGGCACTGGTTTTCTTGCAAGACGCCCCATTCTCACTCCTCAGGTTTTAGAATCGACTCTCTCGCGCTGCCCTTCTGATATCCTCTCTTTGAGCTTTTTCTTGTGGTTTGCTCGCCAGCCAAATTATTTCCATGACCGCCGCTCTTTCGATTGCATCGTTCCGATCGTTGTGCGGCTCATAGGTAGGTTGGAATCTGTGAGGGGAATTATTGGAGAGTTGGAGAGAATTGGATGCCCCACAAAGGCCCAAACTTTCCTGGTTTTGATGAGAATCTTTTGGCGTGGTGGTTTGTATGGATTGGCTCTTGAGGCTTTTTATGAAATGAACAGCTTTGGTTTTGTTCCCAACACGTTTGCTCGGAACATGGCCATTGATGTGCTGTTCAAGATTGGGTGCACTGATTTGGCTCGGAAGGTTTTTAGAGAGACCCAGTTCCCAAATTTCTTGACTTTTAATACTGCTATTTGCAACCTCAGCAAGCTAAATGATTACTCGGGGGTGTGGGAGGTTCTCAGGCTTATGATGGGACAAGGTTTTTTCCCTAATAGTGGGACCTTTTCGATAGTCATGAACTGTTTCTGTAAGGCTGGGAGGTTAGTGGAGGCTTTGCAAGTGCTGGGCATGATGATTACTTCAGGGATTCAACTATCTGTTACCATTTGGAGTATGCTGATTGATGGGTTTTGCAAAATAGGTAGGGTCAATTTGGCGAGTCAATTATTAAGAAATATGGTCGATAGTAGTAGCTTCTCCCCGAATATTGTAATATACACTTCTTTGGTTAAAGGATTTCTCGAGGCTCGAATGTTTGATGAAGCATTTGATGTATTGGATGAAATGGAAAGCCAAGGATGTCAGCCTGACCTTGTGCTTTACAACGTGTTAATTGGTTGTCTCTGCAAGGTTGGGATGTATGATGAGGCAATTGATGTTGTCAATCAATTACTTGAGAAAAATCTAAAACCAGATTCGTATACCTTTAGTTCTCTGCTCTCAATTATATGCTCATCCGGGGAATTTGTTTTGTTGCCAGCATTAGTTAGAGGACTTGATGTAACAGGTGATCTTATGACTTGTAATTCCCTTCTCAATGTCTTCTGCAAGGCCGGCTTCCCACTGAAAGCTGTGGCATTCTACAATAGTATGATTGATAGAGGTTTTATACCAGATAACTATAGCTATGCTGGATTGCTAACTGCACTTTGCAGAGCTGGGCTTGTTGATTATGCAGTATTTGTTTATCTGGGGATCATTGCAAATGGTTCAGGTTTAGATGCTCATGTCCACACAGTGGTATTAGATGGGCTAATAAAGGTGGGGAAGTTTCGTAGAGCAATGGGGTTATTTAGAAAGGCTATTGCTGACAATCAGTCTGTTGACTCTGTCACTTATAGTGTTGCTATCAATGGACTTTTCAAGGAAGGGAGATTTGGAGAAGCTTGCAAGTTGTTTACTCAAATGAAGGAAGGTGGTTTCTCACCAAATACTTGCACTTACAATGTTATGCTCTGTGGCCTCTCTAAGACAAGAGATATGAATGCTGTAAGGTGGTTGGTTGAGGGCATGGTGGAGTCAGGCATTCAACCAGACTCCACGTCATTCAATGCATTGATTGGTTTTCTGTGTAGATCACGCCATGTGCGGTCAGCTCTTCATCTTTTCATTGAAATGTGCAAATTGGGGTTGAAGCCTAGTGAGGCTACTTATACCTCATTGGTTCAAGGTCTACATCAAGTTTCAGGAGTTGATTATGCATGTTTGTTATTGAAGCATTATCTGAAGGATGAGGATGTTGTATTTGTAGACAGTTCAGTTTCCGAGCTTTATGATATGCTGCTTTCACTTGGTGAAACCTCAGGAGTATTCAGCTTTGGAAACCTGTTGATAAATAGTTCTGAGATTGAAGAGAAGAACAGGGAATGTGTACTTTGTGCATAAAAACTACAAGCAGTCAAAAAGCTTGGTTATAGTACAGGCTATTTTAAACATTACCATATCTTTTATCCTTGTCATGTACTATGTCATCTTAATTCCTCTCCTTAAATAATTTTCTGACTTGCCTATAATATACTTTTACTTACCTTCTACCTTTGCTATTCCGAGTTTAAGAGACCCATGAAATTTTTTTTAGCATGCACGAATATTTGCCATTTAAATCTTTTATCTGAAAGTCCTGATCAGTTATTGCAATGTAGATTTTTGTAACACCATTCTCATTGTTAAGTATAAAACTATCAGAAACAGTTCAGTTTTTCATTTGCTTATTGAGGTGCCCTTTGTGGACAAATTCCATGTGCTGTTTGTGGTTTCATGTGGGTGATTAGACACCTTCTTTTTTAAGTTTGGATCTGTCTTAATTTGAAGGATGGCATTTTGTAACACTGTTTTGGATGATTAAAGATGTTCTAATTTTTGTTTTGACTCATTGCCATGGGACTTGATGGCTTGCTGTCTTCTGCAGTTGAGTGGTTCATGCTCAATCCGCTTGGTTGTTTTCCTAGAAGACCAGAGAGGTCTTTGGTCTCTGCACAGGATTTGATGCAAATGTAGCTTTTCTATCTGTCCCTCGATCCCTTCTTGTGGTGTGTTATTTTATCATTTGCTCACTCTTCTTCTTTGACAGATTCTTTTTTGTGATTCTTGCCCTCTCTGTGGATATTACATTTAAATCTCTTTAGGTTTTAACAATGCTTACAAAATTTCTATTCTTTTAAATTTTCTCTACAATATCGACAATCAGCGCTGTTACCATGTTAATACAGGTCTGTTGTCATCATATGTTGTTTATATCATTTGAAATCATAAAAAATTTTGGACCTTTTTATCTTGCACATGCATCCAAGAGAGACATCAGCACAGCAGAGTGGTGAGCCACTGGTGGTTTGTTTAGTTTTGGAAGCACATCCCACCTAGATTATTCAGTGGTATTGGATTAACATTGACTTGATCAGGGTTTTTTTTTTATGTTTTTGTCTTTGGAGATTGGTGCATAACATTTTAAACTTGGGCTTGCAGCACATGTGGGGGCTGTCAACGATGTCCAGTAGTTAATAGTTTCAAGTCCACCATGTATAATAAGATCTAAGCTGACGATTATCAGTAATGGTTGCCTTAAATTTTCAAAACTACTCTAATCAGAAGACTACATAAATCACACCATTTGAAACTATGTATAATCAGATGGAAAAAAAAATAAAAATACGTAGGTTCGTTCAAACAGGCACTGACATTTTATTAAGTTCTACAGATTTGTCATTTCTAGAAAAATACTTTGAGAGAATTTATTGATGATTGATTTCGTGTACCATAAATAGAAAAGAATTTCAATGAATTCATGTCTATTCTTAAGTAATTTCAAATCTTGTTGCTCAGATTAATCTTTTAAATCTGAATGTTCAAGTTTTCATCTAACAGGTTGTGTTAAGAATGATGACTAGCTTGAAAAATGTCATGGCGAGACCAGAGGCAAAAAGCTTTGTTGAGACTTCAGTGGAGCCATGCATATCCTACTGCTGAGAATCTGCTAGGGATTTTGTGCATCTGGCTTCTCAGTCAAACATGTACCAAATTCCTTCCGTGGAATGGAACTTGAGTGTGAAGATTCCCATCAGTGTTCTAAGAAAGAGGAATATGAAAATTTTCCTTTACATGCTAAGTTCTTTGCTGGATGGGGATCTGTTTCTTCAGTTTCTCTACATTGCATAGAGCTCGTCCTACCGGAGGGATCTGATGCGTAGTCTCCTTACCGTTGCTTTTATTACAAAGATTTTTGTCTTGATTTGCACACATTGATGATAAAATCATAATCCAACTGGTCAAATAATTTAACATCATTTGTTTTATGATGGTGCCAAAAATGAGCACAACTGGAATTTTGGGTGGCCCAATTTTTTTTTAAAAAATACATATAATCATGTAGAAATTTTGAAAAACATTTAGATTCATTAATGGATTCGTTAGAATGTTATAATATTTTGTATAACTATTTTTTCATGTAGGAACAATGTTTTAGATGATTTAGATGTTGTATCCGCAACATTAAAATTAATATAAATCAAACAATTATAGTATATTGATTTTACACCTTTTAAGGTTGGGGTTATGAACTCATTTGATTTTGTTGAAATTTGTTATCCTCGTTAAATAAATGATTCTAAATGCAATAAGTGGAGTTAATTTTGATTTTATCATCAGAATGAGTTCCATCTAGCCATCGCACGTCTTAATTTGGGTGCAACATGGTGCATTCTAGTATATGCCCTTGATAATATATGTATTTTTATTGCCCTAAAATGGTTTTAAATGAAAGTTTAGATGGCTCACAGCAAATATGAGCTTAAGATTATCTAGGGATACTTTTTAATATGTTGATGCCAGCATTAATTGTACGTAAACAATCCTCAATATCTTGAATAAATTACCATGAATTCGTGATAGTTTCAATATTATTTGCTGTGCTAAGTACAGGAAATGAACTTGTCGTTAAACTATTGATTTTTTTGATTGCTGAAAGAATATGTAGATATATGATTAAATACTGTGGATGTGTTTGAGAATGTATAAAACTTTTGATGAAAAGTTGTAGAAAGAGAAGTTGTCAAATGGTGTGTGATATGATACGGGTAATGATGAGGAATAAATAGGGTAAAGTTGAAATAGATAGGTTAATTGTGTTAGTAGTTGTGTAGAAATGATTAAAAAGTAGGGTAGTTGTATAGAAAAATGTGAAGAATTTATTAAAAAATAGGATAGTTGTGAAGAGTGAAAAGTTTTAGAGTGAAAAGTTTTAACTTGGACAACTTTCACTTATTACCAAACACACCCAATATGTTTTAAAGCATTCTTTTAATCCAGAGAACGAAGTGATAGAACTTTCGTAAATCAGTGTTAAGTAATATCTCTATCATGTACATGATTTTATAATTTCCAGCTGATAGATGTCTTTGCTTAAAATGATTCTGTATATTCAAGAGCAAAATATTGCTTAGCCTATAATTTTGACAATGTCTTTTTTTTTTTATCGATATTTATATACACTGTAACATCCGATATTACAATTAAGTATCTTTCACATTCTCACAAAGTGGATGGATTTTCTTTAAATAACCCCAAACACGGGAGAATCTGTATATACCTATTACCAGGAAAATGCAACACTTGCATAGGCACGGGGACTTGAACCATGCTGCTGCTGTGGCAACCAGAGCACGTACCACCAGGTCTGAGCCGCGATGGCAGCAATCTGTCTTTTAGTTTTACATGGTCCTGATTTTGCTGGTATGTATTGCACGTGTGAAAATGGGGGCGTTATGCGTTTTCTGCTGATTGGACACAGTTGAAAAACCTTCATAATTTTGAACCATAAACGAATCACTAACTTATTTTCGTTGGCAGAATTCACTAATTATTATGAATCAGAAAATGGTTATCGTATTGCGAAATTTGAGACTCGCTCTCTCCGCGTGGTGTATGCAGAAACGGAAAACTTGGAACTGAAGTAGGAAGCCGGTTGCATGCCCTTGAACTTTCAACAGTTAGACAAAAACATGGGGGCTATAAAAATCGAAAAAAAATATCTAAAAGTCTCCAAAAATAGTAAAAATTGATACATATGTTAAATAAACCTAGATTAACCATTGTGTTCAAAAAAAAATAAAAAAAAATAGGTGTAGTACACCTGGGTGCATCGAGTCTGAATGCACCCAGGTGTACATAATTGGGTCCCGGGGGCTATGTATGTACGCAACCCTGCAGGATCCCGCGCTAATTGGAACTTGGAAGATCCTTATTTCTCAAATGCGCAATGGGGGATGTCCCAATCAAACTATCGGATTTTATCTTTTTAAGTTTTATTTTCTTTTCTGCGCCGCATGCTTTTAATTATGCCTCCGTAAGTGTAACCACTTAGAACTAAACGTTTTGTTGGACCTAAGGTTCGAAGCCTTGTGACAGTTAAATCCAAAGCTGCGAACCTTGTAACACCGTAAAAAAAGGTTTTCCTGAATGTCTTGATAATTAAGTTTTCCATACCTGATCAAGGTGATTGTTAATATCTTATCTAAATATGCATCACTAAACATAGAGCAGTGTTCTTGTTAGCATAAGTTAAAAAAACCACTCTTTAGAGCAATTTTCTTAGCCTAAGCTAATAGAATCACTGTTTGTAAACGTAATATATGATTTAGATTTATTAAAGGTACCGTGGTTTAGGGAAACAAAGCTGTTCCATACTTGAGTTGGCATATTTCAAATGATTTAAAAGATTTTCTTCCCCAATAACACTTTTAAAAATTATTTTATGCATAAGACTTCAAGCATAGTACTTATCCAACTAAATAAGAATTTTGAAAGTACTTTTGAAAGGACTCATATTATATACATCATAATGTATTTTATATTAAAACACATCATTCATTCATTTTTATAATTAGTTATGCTTTTGATTTTTCCTCTTAAGCATGTTTCTTGAGTTTATTCAATTTATATAACAAGTTTTGCCATTTTACAACAAATTTTTATTTTTATTTTTTTATTTTTTAAAAATCGAAATTTTAAGGGGTGAAAACTGAATTAAATGTCTTTAAAATTGATGATTTTAAAAAAATAAAAATATAAAACTATTGTAAAATGACAAAACTAGCTGTGTGAATTAACACACTTGAAAACATATTTATGAAGAAAAATAAAAAATATAACTAATTGTAAAAATAAATGAATCATGTATTTTAGCCTAAAATACATGATGAGAGCTGTTTCGGTGTAGCGCAACTGCACCGGAATAGCGATACATTTGATCAAAAGTGAGCCTTACATATTTTAGAATGTAATGAAACTTTATACAATAATTTATCTATATATAAATTTTATGGCAAATGGTTTACATATTGAAAAAATCACTTTAAAATTATTATTTACGTCAAATTATTTTATTACTTTGAATTTGTACCATTTTCAAATGATGCCCATATATATATTTGATTGGGATGAAAATTGTTACGGTAATAGAATACATTATTATAAATACAATGAGTGGAATAGATTATGATTTTATGATCATGTGGGGCCCATTTCAGCAATGTTACACCGGATTGAATATTTCTGTGTGTATATATATATATATATATATATATATATATATATATATATGAGCTACACCAGAACAACAGTACATTTAATCAAAGTGGGTTTCACAAATATTAAAATGCGATGAAACTTTATATAATCATTTATTAATTTATCCATATATAAAATGGTTTACATGTTAAAAAAACTACTTTAAAGTTGTTATTTACATCAAACTATTTTATTACATTGAATTTGTATCATTTTTAGATGAAGCCCAATGTGCATATCTGATTGAAATGAAAATTGATATAATAATAGAATATATTATTCTAAATATAATGGTTAGAGTAGATTATGATTTTATGATCATGTGGGGCCTATTTCGGCATCACTACACCTGAATATTTCTGATATATATATAATTAGACTCCCTTCTGAAATAGTATTTTTGGGCCATCCACAGAGTGAAACAGAACCTTAGAAAGCGTGAAAGGATGTCATATCAGGGATTCACAAACACAATAGCCATAAATCAGAAAAAAGAACAACTGCAGCCGTATAAGCTGCCCAGTCAAAATTTTTAATAATCCAAAGGAAGATTGAGTGCACCACGTACACTTAGTTTCAGTACAACTGGATGTACTTAGCTCCTTTTTTTATACGTTTTAAATAAAATTATTAATCTATGTATTTAAGATATAAGACAAGTTTTACCATTTTTGAAGAACTGTAAATATTTTTTTTAGATTTTTCAGAAACGAGACTGCAGCTGAGTACACAGTATCGTGGTCCTAATCCAAATGCCAGTTCTCTGACTGACATGAGTTGTGCAGTGGATCATTAGGCAAACATCTGGAGAACCAAAAAACTTAACAAAATACGAGATTAACTTGACAGGAGGAAGATATTGCCTTCGGTTGTGTTTGGGAATATAAGTGAGAAGTATGAAAGCCAGAAATTTTTTTGAAATTTGTAAAAGTAATGTAATATGATAAGGTAAAATGAAAATAAATCGGATAATCGTATAAAAAATGATTGAAATATAGAAATGAAAAAAGTAGAATAGTTAAGACATAAAATGATTGAAATACATTAGGAATTGGGCTTCCCCTTCTCCCCTCTCCCTCTTTACTTCCCTAAACATCTCCTTAGACAGTTCACCTACTCCTTACCTCCTCCAAAAGATTAGGAGGGCTTTTTTAGTTTTTAGTTTTTATTTTTATCTCCAGAATAGCAGTAAGCATTAGTTGAAATCTAAGTGGAAAATCCTCAACTGCTGCTTACTGCTCCAGTTGCGTGCGTTCTTGTTTGCCTCTGGACATGCAGTGTGCATGAGCTTTGTTGTTGAAGAAGCAAAGAAACATGAAACCTTGTAGCCGTATATAATCCAAGATCTAATCATAAATTAGCCATTCGAAATAAGAAGAAATACAGTCGAGATTGTCACGCAGCAGTCATTCATGGAAGCCCACCTCATAGCACTCCTGCTAATGGCCCTTGTCTCATCTGCATTCACCAGTGATGACTGCCTGAGAGACGAGGATCTCCATGCTGCAGAAGCCCAGATGCGGACCGCCCAATATTTCACCTTCATCACACTGGTGAATATGGTGCAGGAAAATTTAACAGCAAACGTCACCTTCTTGATGCCCCATGGTCAGATGATATCCAATGCCACGATGACCACTGATGGGGTCCTAGACTTTGTGTTGGCGCACTCCATACCTTCGCTCTTGCTCTTCGATGACCTAAAGCATTTACCCACTGGATCTGTAATTCCAACCAGCAAGCCAGGTTTTGTGCTTCGCATCTCTAACAATGGCAGGAGCAACTATTACTTTAACAATGTCCGACTTGTCAGCACAAATATCTGTATGCATGTATCCACAGTCAAATGCCATGGCATAAATGGAATTCTCTGGATGCCGCAACCTCATAATAACCTGTCACAGAACTGTTCTAGTCATTTAATACCTCAACCAGAAGCTCCGCAGCAACCGCCAACTCCATCAAATGAAACGTCTGGAGGTAGATCTGATGCAGCCACGACGCTTCACAGAGGACCAATCAGTGTGATTGCAGCCTGTTTGATGGTATTAGTCGCAGGACTCATATAAAGCATAGCTTTATATGATCAGCAGATAGGTGTGGTTGCCTGCATCAATTCCAGTTATCTCACTGAATTCAGGAATTTAAAGCTATCATTAGCATTGATCCCTCTTTCAAATCAGATGAGGGCATTCATTAGTTCTGACAAACCACCATATTACCAACTAATGGATTGAAAGGCATATTATGTAAAGAGTAACTTTAATAGTAGTTGCAGCTGAATTATCAGACTAAAAATTTTACAGAAACAAAAATAGGTTTCTGAACATTTTTCTCTACCTGCATCTTAAATGCAACCATAGATCTATCTTGAACCATACATCCCTAGAAAACAAGCCTGAGTAGTCTGGAAGGATCCATTTCTTTTTAAGTTCTATGCTTGTCTTTTTGCTGCAAAGAAGATGACGGGTCAGCAGAAATTCAACAGGGCATAAAATTAAGCAGACGCTCTTGACTATCATTGCCACCATAACCTCAAAATACCACTGAACTGACTCTTATGAATAGATAACACCAGGATATTACTTTCTAAGCAGAATATCTACATTGTCCTGTCATAAACTGGAAAGAAGATGGACATGGAGTTAAGTGTTTAATAACTGAAATAATGAAAGGTAGAAAAAGTTCGAATTAGTAGAATAATGTATTAAAATTGTGGGACATCTCACTCATGTCTCATGATTGCCGAAGCCGTCTTAAGTGATGCACACAGTTTTCTTACATGTCATCATTCTCATGGCATGGTTCCACCAATTAACCCTGCAAAGTTCATGCAAAGTCATGCAAACTTTACAATAGTTTCAGTGTTCATGGATATGCATCCACCACAAGCCTCTCCAAGTAATATGTGTATAACACAGAGTAAAGAGCACAAATGAAAAATCTCTCCTTTACTTTTACATTATGAAGTCATACATACAAGGGAATACAAGCAACAGGCAGTTCAAAGAATACAATGAACAATCTCTCCTTTAATTTTACACTAAATTAATCAGCAAGTAGTACATATAAAAGATACAGACAACAGGCAGTTCAAAATTCTAATAAATGGGTCTAATCCTATGGGTCTGGCTTAATCTTCAACAGTTAAATATAACCTGACATGATAATTATTAACATGTAATTTGTGGTAAACAAGATAATCGAGGTATGCAATGATGCTGCAACCTAACAACAATCAACTAAAGTTTCAATTGTTACAGACATGCTGCAGAAGGGTATTCAGATAGGATATTGCTATTTACATCCTTCTGGAGACATGCACACTTCTCCCTCTTGCTGGTAATAAAAGCAGTATGAAATTCAGACTGTTCTATTACCAATGATGGAAAGAAGTCATGCGTCTGTCAGATAGGAATATAAGCAGTAAGTCTCAGAAGTTTAGATGGCTAAGTTATGCTGAAGAAATTTGTATTAAGCAGGTTTGGTCTCAGTGACCACTCAGTCAAATATCTGTTTCCCCTGTTTGCTTGTCTGATTCCAAATTTCCGTTATGATTGCCATGGCCTGGATGCTGGTTGTGAGCTTCAAATCTTGGATCATCATGTCCTCTGGGGATTTCCCCTAGCCTCTCCTGCAAAATTCCAGAGTTTCTATAATGCATTTCTGGAGGTCTGCAAAACCGGTAGACACAGCAATGAACAAAGAAAAGCATGTCAACCTTGAGAGAGGTGTTCTCAACAACAAGCTGCTCATATTCATTCCTCATGCGACTTGCTTCTGACTTAAGAGCAACATTTTCCTCTTTTAGAACTTCTACACGATGTGCCAGCTCCTCGCACTCAGCCTGACCCAACAAATGTCAGAAACAAAATGCCAATTTTCTTGATCCAGCTTCAGAGTATTATTTTTTCCATTTTAATCTGAAAAAAATGAGACTAGGTAACAACCAAGATATAATCTTTACAGATGTTGCCTAATCATAAGAACATATTTCCATTTAATAGACACTTTGGAGATTGCAAAATTTCATTAAGTTCCTGGGATTTTAATGTCATATCACCCAAGTCCCTCAGTCTTGAACATCGTGTCTATTTATTAGTCTTTTTTCTATTCTTAATGAAGTAACAAAGGTGACTCAGTTTGATTGAGGCATCCTCACAGGGTGATTGACAAAGATGCTGCATAACCACATGAGAGATAGTTGGATGAATGGTAAGATTTCATCCTTGTAGGTAGGCACAGATTAGGTGTGTCAGGACCTGCCCAATCCTAACATGGTTAATGACGGAGAATAACTATCAGAAGACTTAGAAGAAGTTTGCCTGTTCAGCAATCAGGTCTCCATTTTCTGGCCGAAGCTCACATCAGCCTTCTGCTTCACTTTAGTTTGTGCCAGAGTTTTCCAAAACCCAACTCAGTAGCCCCAATCTATTTCCAGAGCAGGCCACAAACAAGGCCCATATCTGACCTAGTGACTTCTAGCAAAGCCAGTTTTGGGCCATATTGAGCTCAAAAGCAGACTCAATAGAGCAAACTCGGATATTTACATACCAACAAATTCTGAAGAGGCAATGACCAATGTAAAAGCATTTTTTACCTGTTTACGCAACCTGGATCTGCGTGCTGATTCTCTGTTCGACTGCTTTCTTCTTTGTCTTTTAAGTTCTCTTTCATCCTGACATTCAGAAATCAGCAGTCACAATTCACAAACTAAACAAAAACATACACACAAAATAAGATCATAGCATCAAAGACAACAACAAAACCAATGGAAGGGAAACAGAAAACTCAACCATAAATTTCTAACTTTGAAACCGAAACCCAGAAGCACACCAAGTTTTATTACATATGCATTTATATATGCTTTGAAAATAGATAAAACACTTAAATTCTGTTAAAAAACAATGGATCTGCATACTGCACAACAAATGGAAGCATGGATATGTTAATTTGAGTTCATGGAAGTCATTTTGACTGAGAGTTGGACAATTATCTGTATGAAAGAACACAGTAAAATGTACACACTGCATGTTTCATAAGAAGATTTTTTAGAGAAGTTATTGAAATACGGAAACAGTACAATGAAATGGATTATCTATTTATTTCTTTTCTTGATGGTCTTGACAATAAGACATTTCAAGTTGAATTCAGAAAGTGCATGATTAGAAGAAACCTGCAGCCAGTGCTCTGATGGGTCACGGGGTCCAGCAAGACCAGCGGGTGCTATTGGACCTACAGCTGGTGGGCCTGGGACTTTCCCACGAAGCAAAGGCATTGGTGATGCAGCTGGTCCACCCCAATAATCCATTCCAATGTTTAAGTTTGTTGTAGGACCTGCAGCACTTCCCGGACCACCGGGTGTTGCTATTGACATGTTAGGCATTGTTTGATTTGCACCATTCTGAGAACCATGCATGGCATTCTCATTCTTGGATGCTGCAGCTGCAAATCATAATTACAATACGTTCCGTTATATTGAAATCATGATCCGAAAGATCGGAGCTGACTGAATGCACTTGAGTGTATTCAGCCTCAGTGCACCCATGTGTTTTCAGCCTCAGTGCACTGGGGAGAGTTTCACCTATTTTTTTATTTTTTTCGAAAATTCTTTTATAAACTGTTAATTTAGGTGTGTCTAACATATATATCAATTTTTACCATTTTTAGAGACTTATAGATATTTGTTTTTGATTTTTTAAAATCAATGACATTTTCCTAATTCACAAATTATAAAAATGCCACTGATTTTAAAAAATCAAAAACAAATATCTATAAATATTCAAAAATGGTAAAAATTGATACACATGTTAAATACATCTGGATTAACAGTTGTATAAAAAAATATAAAAATATATTTTTGCACATGGGCGCACTAGATTGAGACCCTGAAAGATTAAAAAAAAAAAAAAACAACTTTAACATCCACCTCCTAGAGAATCTTGCCCACCGCCATTCTTCTCTTGGATGTCCTGCAAATGATCAGTGGGAACATATTAAGAACTGTGCTTGCACGCAAGTAGACAGCCGTGATGCTTTATGCATACAGAAACAAAAACAACTTCATCAGAACAAGCATGTACACTGCCACAGCCCTGACTATATTGGTCTCAATGAAAGTTGAAACTTGTCACCATAATAGGAAATTCCTTCCTCCAGCTAATTTGGAGCTAGCTTTAGAACTAGTGTCCTGAAATTTTTCTCCATTTCTTGTTATATCCTTACTAAATCAGCCAATGAATCCAGCCATTCTGGACACAACTTAAGCCCTTCTCTTTCATCTTGAGATCATTTGATTTGAACCAAATTGTTTCTAACTGTTATAAACTTTGGCAAAATTCTTAAAAGCAATTGCGCCGGGTGCAACAGTCACCATTATGACCATAGCCAAAGCAACATTTCCATAAATCTGTTGAGGACCTCCTCTTTTTCAAAACGTTGATGTAGATAGAGAGATGGTATTTCCACCATTAATCGGAAGGTTAGTTAGTGTTAAATAATTGTTTTCTACATATATGTGGGTCAACCACATGCATTTATTTCTAATTCTATAATCATCAATCATCCTCTGAGAAAAATTCCATAAATCCTATCCACAAAAAAGGATGATCTTAATGTAACTGAACACATAAAAAATACAAAGAAATTATTGGCAGAAATGACAAATAAGGATTAGTTCTTTTTTACTGTAATAGGAGAAGAAATAATTCTTCAAGAGCAAATAAATGAAGCCATATTATAAATAAACAATTATATATAAAAAAGGAGGCATGTCCAATGCATGAGGCTTCAGCCAAAGACAAGTCGGGAGGGTATCCTGTAAACATACTTAAACAAAACACAAGTCAATAATGGAAGATCACCTTAGCAAAAATCAGCAAAAATTCCATGCCTTTATCTAGCAATGTATTCTGTAGTGCCAATGCGTGCAGTATATAGTTGATGATGCCATGAAAAACATTTGCACATTCCCTAGGCACATCATTTGTGACATCACAAGATGATTATAATTTTTATTCAAGGAAATCAGCTCCAGGCAAACATTTTTGTATGTACATTTTGATTCCCATTAAGAACAGTGACAATATTGCTTCCTCACAGATTCTAGTAGTGATTATTTGAATGTTTTGATTTGAAGTCCCCTAGCCAAACACAGTTAGAGTGACTTACATTTTGAGAGTTGGCATCACTTCCTTCGCTTGAACCTTCACTTGCACTATCACCACTGCAGATCTCAGGTTTTGTTTTATAGTCGGCATTTTGTTGAATGATAGAACAAAAGAATTAAGAAGCTAGGAACATAATCTTGTTGCAATCAACAATACCTTTGAGAGATAAATCCATTCCCAGATGGTCCAGATGTTTTGTCTAGTTCATTAGTTTTTCCAGTAAGCATATTCAAGCTGCCTAAGCTACCTTTAGATCTCTTCATGGAACTTTTTCCCTTGCCTTCAGACAACTTCCCATCAATGTCCACACCCTGGTAAAACTAAATACAGTCAACTAATAGGAAAAAGGACAAAGTCATATATCATTCAACGAATGTAGAATGGCAACAGGAATAATTAAATAATTATGGTAATATGTAGAAACCTCAGCATTGCTATTTGGAGAAGGCATTGCATATGGACTCAATGGATGTGAACCCTGGTTCGAAGTTTACAAAATCAAATTAGCAATTATAGAAACGGCATGTACAAAACCAGTTTTATGATCGTTTTTAAAAGGGTTATAGAGGCCATTTTAACACAAATTAACAATAATGGATGCAATCCTGGTTCAAAGTTTACAAATCAAACCAATATTTAGTGATTCTACAAGCAGCGTGTATATGAATCCAGTTTATGATCTTCTTCTTTTTTTTTTCTGAAGGTTAGAGGCCATTTTAACAAAAATAAACAAGAATACGTAAAATCATGTATGCACATGAACAGTACCGGTGGAATGGATGGATGGCCATATAGCCCGCCGTGAGGATACATTGCAAGATATGGAGGTGGTGGGGTCCCATAAGGTGGCATGAATTGCTGGATAGAGATTAGTGTCAGAGCAAACCCTCTGCCATAACAACAATTCTACATGTAATCATCCTATGGAAAAACGGAAGAGGTCAAAAGTTATGACCTGAGGTCCCCACATGTAAGGATGATGAGGTGTCGGACTTGATACCACTGGTGAATGGAAGAACCCATGTGGTGGAACAGGAGAAAATGCCTATTGTATTAGGGGAAAAAAAAAGAAGAAGCTTGATGAGTGCACAAAAAACATTTGTCAAGTGAGGAATAACAAAACAGTATAAACAGTCCAATTTTCCTCCAAACAGCAGAACAAAATGCAACTTTTCTAGCATGAACCTGGAACCCGGTCCAGTCAGGATACGCCATTGGCGTGCTGGCTGTTGAAGTCTGCTCCTGCAAAAAAGAAAATCTTCATGAGCCCTGGTGAAACAAAAAGAAATGATACCTACCTAATAGGCTCTCACCCATCAGAAAATTCACACTGCAATAGAGCAACTACCAGCAAAATGCAAATTCAGTAAGCATTGATCCAATTGACCCGGGGACAAATTTGGGCAGCCCCCAAGAGTCCTCCACAAGGCGCAATGGACGATTTAATTCAAGAACTGACAATTTAGGGGTTTTGGACAGTCACGCGTATGACTGAATCAATCAGATCAACGGTCTACGGGATCACCAAAGAATAACAGTGGTGCAACGCGAAATAAAAATCACGCCCTACGATATGACGTACTCCGTGCATAAGATCCCTAAAAATTCACATGCAAAACTGAACCTGTGATGCAGACGTCGTCGTTGCGGCCCCTGTTTTCGACGCCTTCGCCGGCGACGCATCGGTCTCACTGCCGCCCATGATTCGTGTCCAAACCGTTTTCGATTATGATCTAGACACGCGTGAATCAGGCATCAATTATCCGCCACGTAGTCCAATTCTCTGAATTCAAGAACAGGACAAACCGGATTCTACATTCTGCTCTCATTCACGTACGTACTTCACATGAAGAACGAATAAGAAAAGAACGAGGGAGTAACGATTGGGCAATCGAAGGCGGAGAAAACCTAGAAAAGGGAGGGATCGGAGAAGAAACTGGAGCGGAGCGATGGATAAAGTTGAAATCAGAGATCTGAGCCTTACATTTGATAATTAAAACAGATCTTTGCTTGGATCGGATGCGACATCAGGAAAAAGAATGGTGCTTCGGCGCGGGCGTTCTTCCCTTTCTCTCACGATTTTCCTCTTCAGCTGCCGCAGTTCCGCTGCCGGCCAGGCCAGGCAGGCCAGGCCCGGAATCGGGAGTTCTCGTGAAAGGTATACTGGGCCGTCTTTAACGGGCCCGATCTAAACTCTTACTTGCTGGGGCCTATGCAGGACGCAATCGTCGTACACGTGCGAGGGTTTCTTTTGCATTATCCCCTTGAGTTTTCAAAATTGCACATGTTATGCCGTAAGTTTGGTAGAGCTTCAAGTTTCAGAACTTTGCAAAAATGGCAACTGGAAGCATGGAATGCCAAAATATTCTTCTAATACCTTACATATGTATCTTGATTCTTGAATCATCCCTTTGAAGTTCTAAGAGTCTTTTTTGATTCAAGAAAGTAACCAAAAAGGCAAAAAAACCCAACTAAGCTTTACAACTCATGTAGGATCTCTGTAGGGTTGTTAAAAGGGCCTTTTGGTCGTTTCACCACATTGCTCTGCTTGAAGTGACAGCTCCATTTGTGAAATGTAAGTTTTACATTATAAGGGTGCTTTTTTTATTAACATATATTTACGACAAATCTTAACTCATATTATATTGAAGTTTAAAACAATTTTTACTATTTTATAGAAGAAAATAATAAGTTCCTAAGTAACAGGGGGAGTCATGTGTTCATAAATATTAATGGAAAAATAAGACTCGAAAATAATAAATACCCGGATCCGATACTGGGACCTCCATTACCAGAGTTTTGACCACCCGCAATATTCGCTAGTGGTTATAAAGGTGCTTTTAGTATGTTGCAGAAGTAGGCCAGAGTGGCCAAAAAATCTCCCCTCATTTATTCGTATCTGTTTTATATGACTTGACATGCTATTATCTTTCAATCGTTATCTTCAGGTTTCAATTATTTCACATCTTTATGTTTCCAATTATTTCACATCTTTCTATGTTTGACAACTCTTATATTTCAATTATTACACTTATTATATTGCGCGTCATTTTTTAATTTTTAAAAATTCTTTTGCAAATATTTTCAACTTTTACTCCGTACTACCCGCACCATAATTTGCGGCCTTTTTTAACCCACTAATATTAGACTATAAACAATCCTTAATTTACTACGAATAAAGGACATCAAACATCCCAACATCAATCCCATTTTAGGAATGCGGATTAACAAAGTCTACAGACTGTCCCTCCAAAATAGTCTGCGGATCCTGCACGTTCCTAGTTCTGGCCTAATGCCCACCTGCTTGGATGTGTGGAAAAGCGTCTCCTGGCATGGCACCACACATCCACGGACTAACCCAATCGCACACCTTTTTCTTTTATGATACCTGCTTCCTCAATCCTCATCTTAGGGCCTCATTGTACGGCAATGCCTCCATGCCACCACGTGAAATGTTAATGGAAAACTTTTTGCAAATTAAAAATTAATAATTTTCAGAATAAAGTAGTAATAATATCTTTAAATCCTCCAACATACATTTTTAATTTGGCTGTCAAAAAGCACGGCCACATGACCCGTCCAAATTTTGAAAATTATTTAAAAATTGAAAGTTCAATTAATTTTAATAGTTGCCCCCCAAAATAATAATATGCCCTTTTGTCTTAAATAGAAGCAAAGCCATATGATCCACTCAATTTTCAAAGTATTTTTAATTGATTTAAAATGCAACAAGACTAGGTTTAATCCAAATGAAATATGTCAATGAGCCATTTGCTAAAAAATGTGTATATTTATGTGTAAATTAGAAAAAAAATATTTAGATTCATTCATGTATGTATTAAAATATCATAATCTTTTATAAAATTATTTATCTACATAGTAATGATATTTTAAATTGTTTAGGTGTTGAAAATGATTTTCTTCTGTCTAAATTTCTTTATTTTTAATATTTTTATGATTGATTGAAAATTCACTTTTATCTACTGTAAATTCTCATAAAAACTCTTTAATTTATTTAGAATCGGTGTGCATGACTGTATTTACAAACATGTCCCAATTTGGAGCTGGATAACTATAATCAAAACAAGGCTGGCAGTTTTATGTCCCAATCAAGTAGTTCTTAGATCTTAGCCTAATCTTTCTAAATCACAATCGGCGAGCTAACTTTTTTGATTAACCTTCTGCCAGCCAACGCGTGGACAACCAAAGTGTGACCTTCACTCATTAATTTCGGTCAACCAAGTGTTGCCGGTCAATTAATTCAGTTGACTATGCTGATTTGATGTTGAATTCAAAATAAATGACACTATCAACTACCAAAATCATTTGTTTTCATCAAAAATGAAAACACGATAGTTAAATTTTTGTAGAGTTACCCAACCATTAAGAGAAACAAAGTGAAAATTTTTTGTCAAAGGGGAATATTTCAATCCAGTAGCTTTGGTTTAACCTTCAGTTTGTGACACTATCTGGATGTTTGTTGCTTTCATTAAATCGAAACTAGCTGTTGCCATGAAAAATAATAATAATATATAAATGAAACTAGCTGTAAGCCTGTATTACTCATTTTCATGGGCTTAATCATACCCGCAAAAATCATCTTAATTGGATGCACAAGTTGTTAGTATAAAATGCTATTAAACTGTATTGCAAATTTGAATGTGACGATTACATGAATGATTAAGCATGCAAAAAATGAATAATATGAATGGTTCAATTTAAAAGATGGGGCTTAAGTGTGTTTCCGGACATAGTTCACTGGAAACAGATACTGTTTTCATGCAAGCCACTTGAGGTCGGTCCAATCCGAGCTGAGATCATGTCTTTCCTCCTCTCTCTCTCTCCCCTCCTCTCCTCGTTTATAATTAGCAAAAAAAGATAGGATAGGTGAAAATTTTAACTAGACCGGGTTTTTATTGAAATAATTCCAATTATACATGGAAAGATTTTTAATACAGCATATTTAGATTGAGTAAGTATAATTTTGTAATTTATTTCGAGCATTTATCGCGATGGCCTTAAACATCTAGCAATTTATGAGTAGATGATAGCAAGTAAGATAGCAACTTAATTTAGATCTGATTAAAAATATTTTTTAGGCTTAAAATAAAATATGGGATTTGTTCTCCCGGTGAAAAGAAATTGCAGGGCATGAATAAAGTTAAAAAAATTCAAAAATATAACAAATTAAAAATAAAAATATTGTGGGAGGAATATATGCTGTAGGATGCCTTCAAAGATAGGATTTCATAAACATGAAATTTCCATTTTCCTCCTGGTTGAATCAGGCCAATAAATATTTTTTTTATAACTAAAATCTTATTTACCGGCACATTGGGAAGATCTATATATATATAGGGATATGATCCGGTGCAGTCCGATGTAAAATAGGCCCCACATATATTAGATCGCAATGAAACTTAATACAATCATTTATCCATATAAAAATCATACTTTAGACGGTTTAGATGTTGAAAATACCACTTTAAACTTAATATTTACATTAAACTATTTTATTACGTTGATTTTGTGCCATTTTAAGATGCGGATCACACACATGTTGGATTTAGATGAAAATTGGTACGCTAATAAAGTGAACAATTCTAAATATAATAGGTGGAGAGGATTTTCCATTTATGATCACATGGGGCCTACGGTGCATGGACTGCACGGTGTAGTCGCATGCACCGGAACAAATCATACATATATATATATATATATACATATATATATATATACATAAAAACAATATCAACCTCAAAAGTGAGTAAATTTCAAAGCGAAAGGTGAATAATAATTTAAAATCTATAGAAAATTATTATAATCAATAATTGGGATCACCCAAACATCGACCGCATATGTACAGATTTCGATGCACCATCAGAGCACCATATGAGGATGAATTCGCCCCGACTCCCGAGCACCCGGACGACGATGTCATTCCGACCATTCGTTATCGATTGCCTCATTAGATTTTTAGCATCTGATCATCTAAATCCTCAAAACATGACAATGTTGACTGTCTTCTTCCTCTTCGTTCCTTGTGAGAGTCACTGGATCTGCTCCTTTGTCGACCCATTCGCTGCAATCAACCATGGTCGCTGTCTTCTTTGTCGGGGGTGGGTAAAAAACCATCTCAGCAGAAACCCCGTTATTGTTAAAAATAAGGTTTCAATCCAAATCCATAACATCCAGCCGCGCTCGATCTATCCCCGGTTGCCATGACCGATGAAAATAAAAACCATCCGCCTCCGGCATCTTCTCCAATTCCGGTGAATCCCCTTATTATCTAAAGCCCACCAGATTCCGTATGGATGACGAACAAGGCCATTCATATATATATATATATATATATCAAGCATTAGCCGTGCTCGCCCTAGAGATTGATTAGTAAGAAACGCAATACAACAAATTGGACTATTATGAACACGAGCTATGATGGCTGCTGCCCGAATCCACCCAGCCTTATACATATCAACAGCTCTCATTTGCTCTCTTCGTGTTTTTCTTTATCTTTTAGTTTTTCTTACCTTTTTTCGTTGAGTTTTCCAGATAAGATAGTACATAGTTTCTGCCTTCAGTTATCCTCAACTAGTGGTTGATCACTTCTAGAATCTAGATGACATATTTTACTTATTTCCTTTTGAAACTCGAGCCATAGCCCCCCGGTGTTCGAGTCTACCAGAAGGCGGATTAACACCAAGTAAACTCAACACTATCTTATCCGCGAAATGATCTTTTGAAGCCAAGCCTGCCCAAAAACCTATTTTTTTTATTTTTTAATTTTTTATTTTTTTCATGGGTAAATAAATCTAAGTGTATTAAATTTATAAACTAAGTTTAACCATTTTTGTATGTTTTTAAATATTTTTATATTTTTAAACATAGTAGCATTTCAGTAAATTTTCTGAAATCCAAAAATTACGTAAATACCATTGTGCTTAAAAATAAAAAAATACTTAAAAACATCAAAAAATGGTAAAATTTGGTTTATAGATTTAATACACCTAGATTTACTTACCCAAAAGAAAATTAATTTTTTTTTAAAAAAAATAGGTTTTTGAATCGGCTTCACTGAAGCCTCCGTGAAGCCGGTTTCAAAAGATCAGAACTCATCTTATCCATATTAATTATTCTACTCATAAAATCTCAATTTCAACCATTTACTATGTTTCACGACCATAGGACTTTCTCTACTCATATTGTATTTATTCTACTTGGGTAGTTGAATTTAAACTACCAAGTTAATTTGTCGAGTCAAACTCAATAGATCTAGTCCTACTATTTTTAAACTTCTAATGGGCGAATGAGATAACTGACTCACTAAATTCACTAAGATTAAGATATAGGATCAATTTAATAAATTAAACCTAGTCAATTCGGCTTTATTATTCCTAAATTTCTCTCGTATAATTAAGAGAACTGAATTTTCTTAATGAGTCACTAATTCAATTACCAAGTTAACATTATCTGTCTTCCTTAAGTTTTCCATGATTATAAGGAAAGTCTAGGTAGTCAATCACTTATTCCTTTGATCTCTTTTAACTCCCAATATAGTCAATTCTTCCAAAGTTACATTATAAAAAAAATAAAAATTTCAAATTCACAGGCCCATCTAGAATACTTCCATAGGATGAGGATGGAATAAGAATATAGGATGAAAAATAGTTTGGTCCTTTTGGTAAAGAAAATAAGTTGATGATTTCATATACAACTATTCACATTTTGCTTCTCTACTTTTGCAAGAAATGGAAAAATTAGATTGTTATTTTTATAAAAAATAAAAATTTTTATTTCATCCAAATCCCATTTACTTCGCCTAATAACTTTAGTGCACTTAAACATCAAGTCCCGCAATGTGTACGATTGATGGTCCCTAAAATGTACAATCTTAATATAAGTTAATGCATCTAAGTTTGAAATCTTTATCATACATTGCATTTATGCTTTTAATTAGATATTTTCTTCCATATTGAAGATATAATTACGATGACGTTGACATGCAATGCAAAAACGAAAGTTTTCTAAATGTAATGCAGGATATTCAACAGACAAAGATGATATGAGAGCACTTGTATGAAACCCCCTCTTTATATAACTCATTTCATTTTTAAAATCTTGATAGTTGATGAAAAATTCACTTCATTTGTTGTGTTTAACGTCATTTCTAGTATCTTAGAAATCTTTTTATTTCTTAATTTCACTGTATATGAGTCTCATCTATAAAAGTATGAAATCAACATAATAAAATGATTCAATATTAAAATATTAATTTTAAAGTAACTTTTTTAACATCTAAACCATTTAAAAGATAAATAATATATGGATGACTGATCTTATAAGGTATGATTACATTTTAATACATATGTGAATGGGTTTAAGTATTTTTTTAATTTATGCATGAATGTAGCTATTTTTAAGCAAATATGGCCTGTACGCATATTAGATTTGGATAAAATTTAATCTCCTAACTAAACAAATGATATAAAATACAATGAATCGATTAAATTTTTCATTAAATATCAACATCTCAAAAATGAAAGAGATTATACAAAATCACTTCTATATAACCCAGTTATACATAAGCCTCTCCGAAGATGATATATAAATAAGATCGAAGTTCATTTTCATTTTAACATGGAAATTTAAATTCTGATTTCATTTCGCTAACGTTGTTTGATCTCTTTTATTTTTTTCTTCGAGTAGAAGCATATCCTCTAATTGATAACTTCTCATTCCATTGCCAATCAAGCTGAGCTTCAAGCTTTCTCATAAACGCTGATCCCACAAAAAATGCCGGAAATAAGGAGCAACACGTTGCAGCTTTTGGTGACATGCCCTGTGGTGATGACAGCGAATTTTGGGTGGCGTGGCCGGCTGTGGTTGGTGGGCCTCACCATACTGTCTCTCTATCCACCTCTGTGGATGAATTTCATTTTTTTTATTTTTTTAAATTTTTTATATAACTGTTAATGTAAATGTATTTCACATGTGTATCAATTTGTACAATTTTTAAAAGTTTTTAGATATTTTATTTTAGTTTTTTAAAATCAGTAGCATTGAATTATTTCATAAATTATGAAAATGTCACTTAGTTTAAAAAATAAAAAACAAATATCTAAAATTTTTCAAAATCAATAAAAATTAATAAGCATGTTAAGTACTTAAATTAATAGTTTTATAAAAAAAATTTCAAAATAAAATATAAAAATGGATTTTTACACTCAAGTGTACTGGATGTGGACTCATCCTTTGGGGTCAATTAATGTCCACTAATACTAGCTAATTAAACAAGGGTAATTAAACAAGGGTAATTAAACAAGGGAGACGTTTGAGGCAACTAACACTTTTGGCTCACTTAATGACTAAATCAAAATCTAATTTGCTTAGTCTATTCAAAGTTATATGTTTTATTGTAATACTAAAAATTATTTTATGGAGAGTTTTGGGTGTGATATAACTGCTTTAAATAGTTATAGTTATATATAGAAAAAATGTAAATCACTTGCATCCTGTCAAAATACACTATAGTATTGTAACAACTTATAAGATCATGGGTAATGATTTAATATATCTAGTTCTATACAACCCGTTCTTTTTTACTTAATACCTTACTTTTCAAATCTAGGTCATTTATTTTGTTTAATATATTTGTATTATCTGTCAACCAACAATAATTTCATTAGAATTTATATTTTGTAAAAATTGAGCATTTTTAGAAGTGAATATATAATTACTAGCATTTCAACAATTTGTTATACATATAGAAAAACATCGGTGTTTCTACTGCCACCAAAGCTTTCACTGTTACTATCTATTTTGCATTTAATTATTAAATCAAAATCAAATTCACTCATTTAGTTTAAAATAATTTATTTTATTTAATATTAAATTGTTTTAATCAAAATGTTGAGTGCGTCGTAAGTACTTAAAAATATTTGTAATCTATGTAAAATATAAGAATTAATTAAATCCGTTTACTTGGAATACTATAATAATTTATCCGCATAAAATATATATTAAATTAGTAGATTTGAAATAGGCATATAAAAATAAACAATTTTTCTACATGGATTATACGATTTTAGCACTTTTGTAGATTAAATGATGCTCAAGCAAACAATTGGATGAAACTCAATTATATTATTAAAAAAGTAATCTTAAATGTAGTCAATGAATTAGATTTTGATTTAATCATTAGCAAAAATGAAGCTCACATAAATATTTAATTGGATGAAACTTAATTTCTTTATTGAAAAAGTAATCTTAGATACGATTAGTGAATTTGTATTTAAATGAACTAAATTTTGATTTAATCATCACGGTGAGTCTGGAATGGGTAATAAATATTATTGTTGTAAGCACTATAGAAGTATTTACCTATGTATATTATATAAAAGTTTTCAAAACATATAACTTTTAATCATAAATTATACACATGAATAAACATGATAAATAATCTAAATTTGAAATGAATATTTTAAATAAAAACTAAGAGGGTATTGAATCATGACTCATTAATTGTTTAGATTGAAATTTGGGGTAAATTAACGATGACGGATCTTTGCTGCACTCATGATGTATAAGCTAACCATCATTTCCCCTCTAATTAATATATATATACATATTTGTGTAGTGTTTGAATTGAAGCCGGCCGATTTTTCGCGTACAGACGAAATTCAGCAGGCACAAGCGGGTTGAAGCGCATAACTCGTCAAACCTGTGGTAGTAGGTTTTGACTCGTGTTAGGTTATTGTGTTCTGTGGTGGTTCATTGCACTTCACCTGTCTTCTAATTTGGGTCTCCATGCAATGTTTTATTATTCTTAGGAAATTATTAAGTTCTGATTCGATAAAATAAAATTATCATATTTCAAAGACCATTACAATTATAAAATTAATCAAGTAGACTTTAACTTCAATTCAAAAAATTTATTTAGAGAATGTAACAAGTTTTGATTTATCACGGTCTGCATAGAATTCCGATTAAGATAATTTTAGCTTAATTTATAAAGATGAGAATATATGAAAAATATATAATGGATAATTTAGATTTGATTAATTAAAATATCTAGATGTTAATTAAAAAAAATTCAGCTGCAAGAAATTTGATTTTTTGCCAACTATTTTTGTTGCAAAAAGGTCCAATTAATTTGTTGTTATAGATGTCGTCTTGATGTAAATACTTTGGATATATGATTGCTTGCAAGAAAATTATTACACGTTTAGTGGCAAATAATTTGTGGCGTAAATGATTGAGCGATGAAAAATTCTCTACAAATGAAAATAATAAAGTTTGTTGCTTAAAATTAGTATATGCAGAAAAATGTTTATTTTATATAACGAAGATGATTGTTTAGTGCTAATAGTGACGTTTGACCTTAAACAATTGTGAGATGAAATTGAATTTTTTTTAGTGAGCAAAATTATTTTTCAAGGAAATTTTGCGTGATCTTGAAGGGATTAATTCCAGCCCTTAAGGTACGTTTGCGTATGCTAGCTACAAATAACGTACTGAATGAATAACCTGTTCTAACATTTCATTTATCATAATTTATTTATGTGAGCATTTAGATTTAATCTAAATTCAACAGGTATATGATTTCATTAGAAAAAAGTCAGTCATACAAATAATTCAGAAGCGTTTAACGTAACGAAATTAGGGTAAAGAAATTAGATGAAGATGAGTTACCACCATGGGTCCATCCTAGTGGCAACGCAGGTGACTCATTGGTTGAGGTCGCTTGTTTGATTTTTGGCATGTGCATTTGGATATTTTACTTCTCTTCACTTTCATAGAATGGAATTTGGATGAAGAAATTAGATAGAGATGGTTGTTATGTGTTGAGAAACGAAAGAATGAATTGAAAATAAAAGTTATCAGAATTAACATTAAATTAAATTAAATTAAAAATAAAAATAAGATCATTAAGTATTATTAAAAGAGAACTTATATAGGAAATAAAAAATAATATAAAAAAGGAATCCAATTCTCATCTCATTAAATCCAACGTGATGGTGACAAACGGGCACTTAGTTCTCCCAAAAGTATTGGAACTCTCATTAGTAACCAAATATTTGGCTGCCAAAGAAAATCCTTAAGCCCATAATTATTCTATTTTTTACCTTCCATCTAAAACTTTTCACTCTCCATAATTATTCTATTTTTTAATTATTCTTTCACATTTTTTTATACAAACTACACTACTTTTCAATCATTTCTACACAACTACTCATACAACTAACCTATCTATTTTAACTTTAGGGTGTGTTTGTTTCATATGAAAAAGTGTCAACTAAAACTTTTCCATCTAAAACTTTTCACTCTCCATAATTACTCT
>JAXCLR010000073.1:3840424-3897768 GCA_035584095.1 Annona squamosa
ATTATTTTTCACATCTTCTAATATAATTGTTTGACTTTTTAATCATTATGACATAATTATTTATACAATTAATCTATCTATTTTAACTTTATTCTTTTTATTTTTTATTATTACTCTAATTATCTTAAATCTATTCTCCAAATTCAAAAGTTTTTATATTAAAAATTTTCATCCAAAAATTTTACCACTTCTCACATGCCCCCTTATTTTATTTTAAAATTCAAGTTATTTATATTAAAAACATATTAATAAGTGAGTTAACAATTCACTTAATGATTCTTATAAATTCATTACATCATTTAGATAACAAGTGCCTCTATGTTGCAACCAGGCTGGCAGCACAATGGTAACCCACTTGGGCATTTATGCTCCCTTGATTCCAAGATGGACATTGGGATAGAGCTTGTCTCGGATAGTCAAACAAGAGTTTGTTTGTCAGTAAGAAAAAAATGTCAAGATAAAATTTTTCACTTTCCATAACTATATTAATTTTTAATCATTTTTTATATCTTCATATATAACTACCATACTTTAATTATTTCTACATAATTAGCCATACAATTAATCTATCTATTTTGATTTTATTCTCTTTATTCATTATTATTATCCCTACTATATTATATCATTTTCTTAAAATTAAAAATTTTTTATACCAATAAACTTTTCATCTAAAAGTTTTTTCACTTCCTGAATATACTTATAATTTATTATATGAATAGTTAACTAAAAGATATAAAATAATTAACCAACCAACAAATTATTATTAAGCTATTAAGTGTTAAATCTTAAAATATTATTTCAAGACCATCAATTATTGATTAATTTGCATTTAGCAATGACAAGACAAGAACTGAAATTATTTAAACATCAAAACCATTGTAATAAACTTCTAAAAACCTGCTATTCACGGAAAAATTTCAAATTAAAATAATAAATAATGAAATATGTAGTGAAGTAATTTTTAGGTTAAAATATTTAAAATTTTATTTCGTGGGATATTTAGATTTTTTGCGTTTAGTAATGATAAAACAAGAACTTAAATTATTTAACCATTAAAAGCATTGTAATGAACTTCTAAAAACTTGCAATTCACAGAGAAATTTCAAGCTAAGATAAATAATAAACTATTTATTGAAGTTATTTTTAGGTTAATATTTAAAATTTTATTATTTGGGTTATTTAGATTGATTTAGTTTAGGTTTTGAGTTATACTGTTTGGATTATCGTCGACCCAAACTAAATTAAATATGATTCAATTTGGGCTAAAACCAAATTAAAAAAAATTCTAAAATCTAAGAAGTACCGCGCCAAATTTATTTAACTTTCGGATCTTTTTAGGTTGTTTCCGGCTCTACATAAACTGAGTTATACCTATTTCAAACCCTCCGCCGCTCTGACCATCAATATGATTTTCGTTTTTTGGGTTGAATTTTTAAGGAGCTGATACTACTGTGAAATTTCCGTGACAAGCACTTAGGGCTTGTGTGCCTCCACTTTCATGACAAATCGAATTGCTGACGTATTACCCATAGAAACATCTGAGCCGTGATTCTCATGTTGTATCATAGAAACATCATTATCTACTTATATATTTCTCCTTTCGAATCTTTCGTATTTATCTTTAAGCTATCGGTGCACAAATGTCAAATGACTGCGTTTTCTTCATCAACATCTTAAAAATAATTTTAAATCATTTCTTGTTGCATTGAAGCTGATCCCTTCTTAAAATAAGAATATGATGTGGTGTTAGAGACGGATTATTTGAAAGGTCGTCCAGTAATAGGTGCTGATTTGATTTGATTCTAGAGATCTTAATTCCAGTCAGTCAAAAAAATCATGCCTCACGCATCAGTCATTAATATAGGAAGCATGCAGGATCTGAGAACCGTGACCGTAGATTTGCGGGTTATCCCACGGCCAATGGCATTCAATACTCATACCTACCACCGCGCATGTTGTTGGTGGGAGCCCTGAACGTCCCCACCCCGCCCCCCACCCCCACCCCCGATCAAAGACATTACTTTTAAATGAATTTCCAAAGATTGATCAGCTGACTTACGGTCCACCTCTCATCGTCTTGTATTTCGAGTTTGCACAGCAGTCTCGAAGGAGCCCTGACTTTTCAATACTCCTCCTCCCTCCCTTCTTTCATGAGAAGTCGCATTTCTTTTAACAATTCAATATTAAGTGGACTGAATCATTTTTTTTTTTTTTTTTAAATTTCCTTTCTGTGTTTTGTCAATAAAAAAAATGATAGCCAGCACACGATTCATGTGACCGGCAAAGAGTCCTATCTAGGATGAAAAAAATTCAAGCTTCGAGTCTCAATAGCTGAAGTTTGTATTCTATTTACTAGAGCAATGTTTACATTATTGAATTTACATCCTTGGAACTAGAATTGCAATATATATTTGAGTTAAATTGTAAATACAAATAATTAGAAAAAAATGTTAATGTCTGCAAAATAAGGCTCCACATCTATGTAACCTCCCATCTATGTAACCTTTTTATTTTAATATTTTAATGACTAATAAAAAATATACTTCATCTATTGTATTTAATATCATTTTTATGATCATAAAAGCTCTCATTTGTTTAGTATTAATGTAATTGGTCTCCATCTATAAAATATTTTAATAAATAAATAATTTTAAGTATTATGTTTAATGTATGAATTGTCTAAAAATATCATTATTGTATGGATAAATAATTTTATAAAAAATTATTATATTCTAATACATATATGAATGAATTTAAATATTTTTTTAATTTACGTATGAATATCTTTTTTTAGCAAATGTTGCTTATGCACATATTTGATTAGGTTAAACTTGGTTTCCTAATTAAACATGTGATATTAAATAAAATGAATAGATTGAATTATATGTTAATCATTAATATCTTAAAAGATAAAGAAGTTACACGAAGCTAGAGCCCTGCAAAATATATTCGCCATGTACATTTTCATAAATGATTTGGCATTTTAATGGTTTAACAATTGTGTTTTAAATCGTTTTTTATATCTTTCTTATCATAGTACTATCTTGTTTTTCTCTTAAAACTTTTTCTCCATTCTTTAAACCTCAAACTCACTTGTATAATAATCTTATTTACATTAAAACTTTTTACATTTCTAATATAATTTGTCACATTCCAACACGTGATAAAATGTTTTATCCAGTCACCTCATTCTGTCTATGTATCATTTCATCATCCTAAGCAACTTATATAAAGGGTGTGACTAGGGGAGGATGTTTTAATGCAACCAAATGCAGCAAAATTTCAATGCAGCGGGCTAGAAATTTTATATTTTATTTTTTTTATAAAATTCTTAATCTAGGTATATTTAATTTATAAACTAAGTTTTATTATTTTTGAAAATATGTATATATTTTTTATTTTAAAAATATGGAGGTAATAGTACTTTTAAATGTCTAAAATATTCCTATTTTCAAAAAATAAAAATGATATATAAAATTTTTTTAAATGATAAAACTTAATAGATGAGTTAAATATAACTAGACTAAGAGTTTTATAAAAAAATTTCAAAAAATTAAAAATAGAATTTTTAGTTGGATACATTAAAGCAAAACTCATGCTTAGAAAATGATAAAACTTTTAATAAAAAAGTTTATAGTAAAAAAATTTTAAAATGTGAGAAAATGATGTGATATAATAAGAGTAATAATGAATAATAAAAGAATAAAATTAAAATAAATAAGTTAGTTATATGGGTAGTTGTACATAAATAATTGAAAAGTTGGATAATTATATAAGAAAAAGTAAAGAAATAATTATAAGATAGAATAGTTGTAAAGAGTAAAAAGTTTTAAATTAAAAATTTTAAGTATTAACAAATACCTCATGATAAAAAAAGACAAAACAATTGAATTTTTTATAATGAAAAGATGTAGTATTAGAAAAGTAAAACACTTTCATAGGGTCAATGCCATTGAAAACTTCAATCGTTTCACTCTATTGTGAACTCAAAATAAATTATAATAACAATCATAAATTAAAGAAAAACGAAATAATATCGAGAAAAATGGAATTGTTAAAAAGAAATTGGAATTTTGTTTTCTAAAATAATTTTCATTCTTGACTCTGTAATTTGGGAAAATTTTGTCCATATCACTTTTACAATTCTACCTTTTACATGATTATTTATTTTGATCATTCATTAAAAAAACGTGGGTTTTTCTGACAGGGTTATGGGATGACAGAAGCAGGGCCTGTGCTTTCCATGTGTCTTGGGTTTGCAAAGCAGCCATTCCCGACCAAGTCCGGAGCAGCTGGCACCGTGGTGCGCAATGCTGAGCTCAAGGTGGTTGATCCTGAAACCGGTTGCTCCCTCCGCTACAACCAGCCTGGAGAGATCTGCATTCGAGGTCCCCAAATTATGAAAGGTAAGTAATTAATTACCCATACTTAATTTTGTTAATTGATTTATGGGCGAACCAAATTACCATGAATTTTATTTCTTGTGAAATCTTATCAACTTCGAATTGTATCCTTAATAGGCCCAAATGTTTTCATACTATGTCCAAGGGTAGCTGGGTGGTATACATCTTCCATTTTCGGAAATGTGGCCTCCTGCCAGCAAATTTTGAAAAAATATATATATATACACACTTTCGTATGTTTAAGTTGTAAATATGTAACCGTAAAAAAATGCTTTCCTACTTTCTTATCAACGTTTAATTATATGCAATTTTCTGGTTAATTCGGATTTTATACTTGAGAAGAAAATTCGCCCAAAAATGAAAATTCAGAATATCGTTAATGCTCAAATTTTGTAAATTATAGCCGCTAATGATGTTTTTATTTGCCAATTTTTGTAGGATACTTGAATGATCCAGATGCAACTACAAGGACCATTGATGTGGATGGTTGGTTGCACACAGGCGACATCGGTTATGTGGATGATGATGATGAAATATTTATTGTTGACAGAGTAAAAGAGCTCATCAAGTTCAAAGGCTTTCAGGCAAGTAATAAAAAGCTCACATGACAACTGAAGCATATCCGTTTTGATTTGAATATTCTTCTCATCATTATTCTTACAAATATATAGATATATATATATATATGTACCAATATTCACGCGTGCATATTTTACTTATTATCCTTAATTATTTTCCAAAATCATTTTTTACTTTGTTATGACTAATTATTACCCTCTTTCCTATCATTCTTTAAATAAGATATTCTAAAGATTGACGAATTATAATTTCTAAATCCATCATTTTCAAACATCAAATTAAGCATTTCCATTTCGCATATATAATCCATTATTCTGTTCTACAGACTTTTCTCTACTCCAATTCGAGTAGCTAGGCCTTAAATGCAAGTGTCATGTCTAAAAGTTAATTCAAGAAATGTGCATATGATGCAGGTGCCCCCAGCTGAGCTTGAAGCTCTCCTACTCAGCCATCCATCCATAGCTGATGCAGCTGTTGTGCCGTATGTGACATTTATACTAATCTAATTTCCATTTTAACGAGATAAAATAGCTTTTTTTTTCACAAAGAAAAGAAAGAGAGAGTACATATTCTATCTCCATGCATTCTCTATGCTAGGATTTTCGCAAAATAACTTTTATAACTCAACTTGGGGTGTGGGGAGAGGGAGAGAGAGAGAGAGAAAGAGGCAATTAAATGCCATTAATTTTTGGTGGGCACGGTATGCAGGCAAAAGGATGAGGCTGCCGGAGAAGTTCCAGTAGCATTTGTGGTTAGATCCAAAGACTTGGAGGTTACGGAGGAAGCAGTGAAGGAATTCATAGCCAAAAAGGTAAGTCTATAAATAAAATCCGATGCTAGCTCTATATTATTATTAATTTCGTTAATTAAACTTTTTTAGCCCGTTACATCTATAATTTTTAATTATAACCCATGGATATCATAACCCTTATATAAATTCTGTTAATTGAGCTCATTTTCATATAAAATTGTAAGTGTACATATGAATATTTTTAAATGTTTGAAGCAATTAGAGCATAAAGGTAAAAACGGTATCACTGTAAAAAGTTCATTTTTAGCTATCGTTAATGAAAAATTAAATGTCTCAACCTCTTACAATTAGCAAAGAAGTATTCAGTTTGCATTTTTGTCAAACAAAAGCCGCACCCGTTCCACATATTCATCCATTGTTTTTAAATTATTATTATTTTATCTATTTTTAAAAAATTATTTTTTTATCTAGAGACGAAATTTTATCTAAATCAAATATATGCATGGGCTATATTTGCTCAAAATATGTATATTTATGTGTAAGCTTGAAAAAATGCTTAAATTTATTTATATATATATATATATATTAAAATGTAATAATATTTTATAAAATCATTTACTTATATAGAAAATAATAGTTGAGATTGTTTAGATGTTTACAATACAATTTTAAAATTGGTATTAACGTTTAAATAATTTATGACATTGATTTTACACATTTGTAAATGAAGCTCATGCACATCGGTACTAGATAAATAAAAACATTTCTAAAATATTATAAATGAATGCTAAACGAAATAGATGAAATAGTTTTGTTATCAACTATCACAATATTTAGGATGCAATGGGTTACATAAAACAAAAAAAATCGTAAAAGACTCCTGAACAAAGCTTGCATTAAAATTCCTTATCAAAAAAAAAAAAAAAAAAGCTTGCATTAAAATTTTCTTATTGGGTTGCCACAACACAAATGCAACAAACTTTTAGACAAGAATTTTTTTTAAAAAAAGTTCTTAGGTACAAATTGCAACTTTTTGCGATAGATTATCAGGTAAGAAAAAGGTTTCTCGGGACTCGTTTGATAATGAGGGAAGAAATTATAGAAAAATTAAAAAATGTGATTAAGTGATGTGACGTAAGTAATTATTATGATTAAAGAGAATAGATATAAAATAGGCAAGGAGTTAATATTTAAAAGAAATTGAAAAATGTAATTGCCAAGGGTGTGTTTGTTGTTGGTTAAAAAGAGTAGATAAATTATGGAATTTTTTTTTAAAAAAAGAATGATGTTATGTGATTCAAGCAATAGTAGTATGAATAATGTAAAAGAAAATATTGAAATTTTATCTAATGCTAAGAGCACATTAATTAAAGCAAGAAGAGATGTAAGGTAGCTAAAATGTTAAATCATATTAAACTAATTGAAGAAAGTGATAAAAATTTCTTCCCCTTTTTCTTTATTAACAACTGGTCCTCATGTGTACAACAAAAAGGTCCTTGTGTTTTCATTTATAGAACCCCCTTGTCCTGTTATTAATAATTACTTTTCAACGCATTAAATTATATATAATAGACAAGTAGGGCCCAGGCATGGATTGCTCGCCCAATGTCACATCTGCCAGTTCTAGTCATTCGCAGCAATTTAAAGATATAGGGACCACAATCATCAAGTCGGAGTAAGCTAATTACTTGAAATCCTATTCAATTTTTTTTTTTTTCCATTTCATTTTCAAGCAATTCAAAATCAAGTATTGTATGCGTTCATTCATTTTATTTTTTTATTTTCTAACCATAATAACTAATTTTTTTTATAATAATACTACAAGTAATTTATTTCCATGAATGCTTGGATGATATGTTAAAAAAGAAAGGTGGTAACGCTTGCTTCGCTGTTGTTGTATGGCAAACAAACAGGTGGTATTCTACAAGAGGTTGCACAAGGTGTGCTTCGTCCACGCCATCCCAAAGTCTCCCTCGGGAAAGATTCTAAGGAAAGATTTAAGAGCCAAATTGGCCTCATCACCATCGTCATAATCAAATCATCCCAAGCAGAGAAATCTTTTAGGCAGCTATGATCTGTTGTGCGTCAAACCCCTTCTCTCTCCCACCCCCTCTAGATTTGTTGTTGTTCAAGCACTATTCCCATCTCATGAACCATAATTACATTCCTAAATTCGTGCATTGCATTTGATACTTTCTCATGACAATTAGCCAATAAAGTCTTGTGCCGATAATTTTTCTAGTTAATTGCAATTCACTTTTTTAGAGCACTGAGCATAACAAGTAAAATGGGGGGAACTCCAAAAACCAAGAAAAAAAAGACGGAATTTGGAAAAAAAAAAAAAGAGAGACTATATATAAAAGACTTAACTAGAAATATAGGGATAATGTGATTACTGGATCGATGAAATTATCGGAAGCAAAATGAAGCACCAAGCAGGCCTTAGTTCAATTTAGTGAGCATGGGCCTGAACTAATTTCAGGGGAAAAAAGGAGCTCGGCCCATCACTTCTCTCCCCCGCTCTTCCATGCACGCACGAATTTGCACCTCCGATTGGCAAGCTCGTGTATGCAATTTACGCGTTCGACTCAGAAACCTTGTTTTTAGATATGAGTTCCGAAGAGGCTCCATTGCTAATTTTTTGACATTTCCAAACAGCAACGGAAAGATATTAAATGTTTCACACAATTTTCTTAAACGAGGGGTTTATCAGGTTGACCACTTGCCAATATAAATTAATCTTCAGTTAATCAACTTTTGTACGTAAGTTGTTTGCTAATTGTAGCACATAATAAATTTGTGGCTTGGACAGCCACTTTAATATTTCCTGCATGCATCTAATTTTGTGGAGATATGCGACAATGCATTTATATATACCGTAATTTATGGCCCATTTAGCTTAAAATGAGTCATACATGTATTTAAATATATTAATATTTTATACAATTATTTTATACAATTATTTATCCATGTATGAATTATATTTTAGATAATTTATATGTTGAAAAATAACTTTAATATAATTTATATGTTGAAAAATAACTTTAAAACTATAATTTACATCAAACTATTTTATTACCTTAATTTTGTATCATTTTCAAATGGAACCCAAACATATATCAAATTTAGATAAAATGGGTGGAATATATGGTAATTATATATGGGAAAATTGGTACGCTAATAAAAAAATAATTTAAAATACAATGGGTGGAATATATGCACATTTTATGATAATTTAGGGCCTAATTTGATGTAAATGTACCATAAGGTACTAGACAACTAATTCAACGCAACACATGACTACAAAACTTTATTTTTTATATATTTTTTTGAAACTCTTTTTACACAAATGTTAATCTAGGTGTATTTAACATGTGTATCGATCTTTACCATATTTGGAGATTTTTATTTTTTTTTTGAATTTTAAAAAATTAGTGGCATTTTTAATTTAAAATTACAAAAATACCTTTGGTTTTTAAAAATTCAAAAAATTTTAAAAATTATCAAATGTAGTAAAAAATTGATACACATGTTAAATACATTTAGATTAACAATTTTATGAAAAAATTCAAAAAAATATAAAAATGGAGTTTTGCAACTATGGTGAATTTAAATTTCAATGTACCATACTACATTGAATTAGTTGTCAAGTTACTTTGTATTTACATGCACTAGAATCTCTCTCATTTGTGAGTTATCATCTACTTTAGCCAATTAGGATTGTTTGCATTTTAGACTTTGTAAGTTTAAATATTTATATTTTATACTTAAAAATTTTTATATGTACATTTTAGATCATAAAGCGTTTTTATTTAATGTATTTTAGTACTTTGCTATTAACAGCTGTAACGAAAGTATCTAAAATGCGACAAATGAAAACTCAAAGGTGAGTCCATTATTAGAATTACTCATGAAAAGTATCCTAATTAAAATAGTAATCCTTAAATTTAACTTAAAGTCACATGTACGCAGTCTTGGTAAAGTTGTTTTATATTTTTATTAGGAATCATGATAGGAAGGATTCCTTTTAAACCTAGAATTATAAGTTCTTTTCTTTTATATAAATATAAGTGGTTCTTATCTACTATGAGTATCACAGGGAGAGCTGTTGAGGAAACATTACACTTAAAAATTTTCATATATATCCTGAATCTACATAGATAGATTCAAATACACTTCATCATCGCGTGATTTTTAACGTTTGCAACTAGTCCTAATCAAATATTTTAATTCTTTGTAGGCAAGATGGAGTGAGCTCATGTATTTATTAATTTAAGTTGGACTAGTATTAAGCTTTAGTTTCTGCAATTAAATTACATAGATTGTGTTGTAGTTTAGTACTACTTACGCCTTTTAATCAAACTCTTTGAATTTGTCTTTAAAATAATTTTTTATTAAGTCTTTAAAATAGTTATACATGTAAGTACATGAGAAATTTAGAATGCGTAACAATGTCTATCGTATACCGAAAATGAAGTATTTCACTACACTAAAATATATTTTTTTCAATCCTTATTAGCAAGGAAAAATCTTTATTAGCAAGACAAATGCGTAGGTAAGAAGAAAATTCTTGCTAATGATGGTACTTTTATAGATAAAAAAATTTTCTTGCTTATAATAATATTTTATAGATCAAATTAAAACTTTCTTACTTAAACACAAAAATCATGAATTATTGGCCGCCAAAAATTTTTAGTAGTTGCTATATAGAATATGCCACAAATGATTAACAGCCAAAAATTTCTTTAACAACCAAATTTTAACCTTTTACCGAAAATAAAAATTTGTATGGAGGCTTGATTGTCCGCGTTCGGATCAAGAGACCGGAAACTTTATTCATGCTACACCATGCAAAGCCATTTTGATATAGTGCGCCAAATGCACTTTGTTTCGGTGCACATGCAGTGAAAAAATTCATTTTTAATATTTTTTAAAACTATTAATTTGAGGACCGTTTAGCAAACTCTAGAATTATTTTTACTAAAATTTTTCCATTTAAAACTTTTAACTTTATGCAACTATTATATTTTTAATTATTTTTTATTTTCTTATATAATTGTTCTATTTTTTAATCATTTTATATAACTATCTATACAAGTAACCTATTTATTCAAACTTTATTCTCTTTACTTCTCGTTATTATCTCTATTATATCACAGAATTTTTTATCAATTCAAAAATTTTTATATTAAAAATTTTATTATTTCACAAACATATTTTAAGTGCCCCAAGTAGCCAGCCTTTGCATGCTTTGAGCCAGATAACCTGGTAAAATACTATTTGAAAAAAAAAATACTTTTTAGGCTGCTATATACAGAGAGAGGTCAGAAAATGCTAGAATATAAAGTCTACTCGAAAATGATCTTGTACATTAATGACAACCTTGTATATTATGTACATATTGATCATTTTCATGCAGGTTCGCGTATATTTAGTTATATAACAAAATTTACCATTTAAAATTTTTTTTTGCGTTTTTTGTAAAATTTCAAAAATTAAAAAATTTCTCCTGTCTCATTCTCCTTCACATATGAAAATGGTAAATCGATGAAATGGGCATATGCCGATTTTATTAATTTCTAAAAATTTTAAAAAAAATAGAAAAAAAATTTTAAAATTACCAATTTCTACAGAAAATTTAAAAATGTATTCTTTTTATGGCCGCTTGTATTGCGCCAGCGGGAACCATGCAGAATCAAAACGCATCTTATAAACGATACAAAAATCTAAATTTTATTATGCAGGTCGGGTTAGGTCACATTAGTTAGGGCATGGCTCGCCAACTGAACCGAATTTCAGGCTTCAAGTCAAAGCTCTCATAATCGAAGGGCCCAAATATTTTCCCAACCATCGCATATACGGTCGGGTTTGGGTCCATCCAACCAAATCAACCTTAACTTGAAAGAGGCGTACTTTGCAACCTCAGAAGAAAAAATAAATAAATAAAAAAGAAGAAGACAGGCATACTTTGCAAATACGTACCTAAACTGAGAGATTATTTATAATTAGGAAAATTATAGAATCTATTCCTTGCACTCTTTATAACTAAAGTGTCTTCACTACTTAATAACAAAAGCTAGCCGCCCTATTAACCAACAAAAATGCACATGTCAACATGCTTAAAAATCCCTTATCTAATGGATATATAAGGACAAAGAACCCACAGGTTCTCTCTTATCTACTTCAATCGATCACGACCGTTCGTGTGCGTGTGGCCCACAACTTCAGATTCCTGATAAGACTATTTTTCAGCCGTGTGTTTAGTGCCTCTTTTGACATTTTCTTTGGTTTCTGTACTCCGAGTCTTCCCATCACTTCCTACTCCCTAACTAAAACTGTTCTTGGCATCGAATGCATGCCACGGTTATCCGGCTGGAATATGATCCGCTGATACTCCGCTAACGCGCGTAATTAAGCAGTAATTGGGAAAATGAATTATGAATTTAATTCTGTTATTAATTCTATCAGTTTCAATTCTTCAAGAAATACGAAATTCTATTATTTAAGTAACTTAAAATTTGCAGCTATTTGAATCGACCCAAATTGACAAGCACATACCAACCTACCTTGGCTCGAATGGTCACGGCATCGGCCAAGCGAAGCCGTGGTCAGGGGTCTATACCTCATTTGGCCTCTAGTCAGTGTTCCGCCCTCCCGGGTGTGTGTTCTGCTCTCCTTGGGTGCGTGAGAGCTATGAGTATTATGTGTGACGAGCTTCGGTCTACTTTTAATAATTTAATTTGATATAATAATTTATAAGATTTCAAGAGCGTAATATATAATGTGACATGGAAAAAAATGTAGCATTGTAAGTAAGAATCATTTGGAATAATTACAAAAAATCGACAAGCCCATTTTTATAAGACTTAAATTTAGATAGTTTTTATGTGTGCATTTTGCTTTGGTTTTTGACCCAATTTCGGAGGTCTGGTATTGTAATTATTGAAAGGTATGCTGATAATCTCTACCCAATATTATAAGTAAGTTCAATTGGGATTTGACATGGGAGTGGCTACATGTAAATCTTTTATGCTTGAGGTGAAATCTACTCTATTTATTATATTTAATATTATTTTTTTAATTAAGAGACTAAGTTTTATTCAAATCAAATATATGTATAGCCGACATTTGTTACATATATATATATATATTAAAATATTATAATATTTTTAAAAACTATTTATCTAAATAGTAATTGTATTTTAGATGGTTTCTATATTAAAAATATAATTATAAAAATTTAATATTTGACATTAAATTATTTTATTACATTAATTTTGCATACTTGTAGATGCAACTCATGCACAGTGATAATAAACTTTTTTTGATTGAATATTCTTAGTTTTATCAATTGGTATTATAATTAAACTCTAAAAGATATCCTTACAAATTTCGTATATTGTTCGGACAAACTTCCAACAGCATCACTAATTCTTTATATAATGGATACTTCCACAATACTAATGTGGAGACCACTTGCCATCACTTGCCATAAAGGAAAATTTACACGACCAGCATTCCAACTAGTGTCTACCATTTCAATGGCGTGAAGTCGTACCACTGTGCCCGAAGGCGTTGCGGCTACAATGGACATTGAATACCATAGATGAAGTAACTTTTTCATTAAAAATTAAGATATAAAAATAAAAGAAATTATATAGATGAAAAGTTTCATTGAATTATAACCCGGCTGGTTTTATCTTAGTACTTTTCCTGTGAAAAGAAATTTTACGAATTAAATATTTAGTGGGGAAAGATCACCACATGGCGTGCATCATCCAAATAATTTATTTTATTTGTATTAAAAATGATCTTAATAGTTTAAAATTCACATTTTATCTCTTTTTATATTGCTTTGTTAACCAAAATCTTTGACTTGAATTATTTTTGTAGCGAGTGAAATATTGAATCCTATTTAGACATGATTTTAAATGAACCCATAATTACTTAAAATGGGTCCCGCTTTGCTCTAAAAATAAGGAGAATCCTAAAAAAATCATGGTCAAGATGCGATCAATAATCAGTGTCTCGAGCTGGGCTGGTCAAAATGATACAATCTCCTCCTCCTCTCGCATCCCATGCGAGCACGCATGCGGTTGCATGCGACTCTTTTGATGTATGTTCTATTGGAGTACTTCGACGTATGTATATATGTCGGATGCAATGCTCTTGCTCTTCAAGAACATTAAATTAATGTATTGATCAATTATCCACAATGAATTTGGATGGCAACTTTGATATTATTAATAATCAATTAGTAGCTATTTTGTTTTGGCACGGCATCGATGCATATATACTTGTCAGTATTACCAAGGCTGGAAAATGACGGCCATTCCATAATAAGTGATGATATTAGACCAAACACTTGCAACCTTACAATTGCATGTATGCCATCAATATTCCTTTTCCATATATGCTAGGCCAGCTGGAAGAAAAGGGTTGGCATCAAGAGGTCAGGGTGAGCGGATGGCCCACCAATTAAAGCTGAAAAAAACAAGATTAACCAACCTTAATTTAAAATTTTAAAATTTATAGATGTATAAATAGTTTCCACTCAAAAAATAACCTCTTTTCATTTAAAATTCATGCTTCACCGAATTTTTTTTCAAATTTTAAAGAGTTTGATTAAATATTTTTCAAATTTTGAGGGAGCAAATTGCCCATCGACTCCAACTCTCCTTTGAAAAGGAGTGGCTTAATTTAATTTAATTTTTTTAATAGAATGGACGCTAATTTGGATCATATGATATCATATTCACCTTTCCATAGTTAACTATCGAATCTCTCGGTTAAAGCCCAATGTTAATTAATTAATAAGCGACAAGATGCCTGGAATCATCGTAATGTTTTTCCAAACCTTCTCCTATTAGGAAGTGAAATTATCAATTAAGCTCCCTCCATGTATCAAAGTTTCATAAGAAAAATCTTTTATCTTAATGAAATATTGCATATTAATCTGTCTCGAGAATATTCTCCATTATAAAATAAAATTTTAACCACTAAAAAATAATCTTTTAAGATTCATATAATCATTTTAAACTAATAACATTTTGGCAACGACCGCCTAATTTTAGGGTCGATATATATATGTGCTAGTTATTTATTTTTCAGCGTAAAATGTGCAAAATGATACCCATGGGGACATTTCGCCTTTCTGCCTGCCCGCCTTTCTTGTGATCCTTACCATCCACATGGTGGGGCTCACTTCGGATCGTCGATCAATACCCAGCTATGATGGGTCCGCTTTTGTCAGCGCTGACCATCTTACCGTTGAGTAGCCACGCGAAGGATCGAAAGTTCAGACGACGATGGACAGCTATCCACTATTCGTCGCAATGAACCAAAGAGATTCGTTCCCACGCTAGTAAAAACCGACGACGCGGAGCGGCAGTCGGCAGTCGTCACGGACTCACGCGCCGCTTGTGCCTTCCACGCGGATTTCGGCCTTTTCCCATTCCCACGGGCGGCGGTTAGACTCTAGTTGGATGAGGCAACCCCCAATGTAAACAAAAATTACCATAATAATAATAATAATAACAATATCTAACGAAAATAACTCAGTACGCATCGTCACCTCTCCCTTCTTTTTTTTTTTTTTTTGGGATTCATCCATCGTAATTTAAATAAATTTCAACCAGCCAATACTTAGATGCATCGAAACGAAATTTCTTTTAATTAAGGGTGCGTTTGGCATTTTCAAAAATGTGTAAAATCATGTAAAACTTTTCATTGACCAGGGGGTGTCGAAAAAACCCATCACCTCAGCGTGGACAGCTGCTGAGTCAAGCTGCTCAACCATGAAAAAAATCGTCTAGATTTTTGTCACCAGCACCAACGTAGATGTTCCGTAACTATGCATTAATCTCCTCCATAGCTTTGTCTTGGGAAGTAGCGGCGACATTTCGAAATCATGTATGCGACAGCTTTTAGGCAACAAAAAACTGTCACAGGGTTTTTGCAAATGCCAAACGCACCCTAAGAGGGGTGATCGGGTGCGGCCGGATGCATGGCTGCCCCCATGTGCCTGACTAAAAAATTTATTTTTTATTTTTTTTATAAATATATAGAGCTAAGTGTATTTAATCTATAATCAAGTTTTATTATTTTTGGATGCTTTAAGTATTTTTTATTTTTAAACATAATGACATTTTTATAATTTTTTGACTTAAAAATTACCAAAAATTTCATAAAAATACTTAAAAACATACAAAAATTGGTAAAACTTAGTTTATAGGTTAAATATACCTAACTCTATATATTTATAAAAAAATAAAAAAATAAAAAAGGAGTCCCACGTCCGGCCGTACAGAATCAGTCCTCTTTAATTAAATTTTCAAGCACCACAATAATAAATTCGTACGCTGCAGTTAATGAAATTTGCGTCCTGATGGTCATGTCTCCACAAATGTTTTAGTGAAAATCATTTCTCGTTTTTGGCTAATGAATACATGTTCTCCTGCGTAAATGATTGTTGAAATAATCATAGCATCTACACCCAAATAATAGCAATAATAACAATTATTGATTGCATGTCCGAATAATGGTAGGTGGGGATATACACATATAATCTTGGAGTGCATGGTACGCCCGCTTGCTTTTCACATGCAGATATATGGGGCCATGCGAGTGCCCAAAAGGTTTGCTGATTACATACGCTTGAACAAGCATGAGGCATGCTAATATTTGTTGGTTGATGAATATATACACCCGGTTGTTGCTTAACTAATTAATAATTTCTTGTTTTTAATATTTAAAAAATATTTTTTAGATCTAAATTATTCTCAATATTCTTCTACATATATTTATTAATGTCAATATAGATTTATTTGAACATTTACGTTTATAAATATTTATCATCGGCAAAAGTTTCCGATCAAAATAAATTTAACATCATAAATATATCAACGTAGAAAAATATTAAAATCATTTAGATTTTAAAAAATATATTTTTTAAATATATTATACTTGGTAACTAATAATCCTGTTGTGTATGATCATTACCCAGGCTTGTTTCCACCCACAGGGATAAAATTATATTTGGGTAGGCTGGTTAGCTTGCGTATATATAACATGTATATGCGTTTTTTAATTTCATATGCATGGACCATCCATCACTTAATATAGTAATTATGTCACCACTTCTTGTACCCGATAATGCCGGCGCATTTGTAAACAGATAATTAAATTGGGAAGTCAAAAGTGGCACATGAAATCATGCAAATAAGGAGCCCTTTTCCACTCATCCCTTCTAAGTGATTGTTACGTACAATATATGCGACCAGCTACCTTGCTAGCTAGACCATCATAGATAAGCAATATAAGTATGAATACTAATATATAATTTTTTTTTTCAATCCATAACATAGGCACAGTGTAATATAAGTATAAATAGTGTACGAGATTTGTTAACTATTAACATTTTTATGAAATTATAGAAAAAAGAAAGGATTAACTAAATTGATACTACTCACAATTAGCGCAGGTGATAGAAGACATGTTTTCTCAAGCATGTGACCTAGGTTTGAAATATAATGTGGGAGCTTTGCCTCCCCTTTAATATTTTGCTGAAATTTTATTTGAGTTGAAATTTTTTGATTTTCTTATATTATATAGAGAAATTGTCTCCATTCAATTCGTAGTTTCATCCGGGATATACTTAATTGGTATTTTTGAAATTTTTTTCAAATGAATGAGTACAGTGAAATTAAACTGGTGAATGTTGATTTACTGAACCGTTGACTACTTGAGATAGCTATAATTTATGATAAACTTACGTAAGATGTAACAAAAACAAAGGATATATAAATTGGATTTAAAAAAATTTTAAAATATGTCAGTGGATAAAGCAAATTGCCTTCCACATTCTATTGCAAATTTGTTCCACCAAAAATTTCATCCATGGTATGGAATTAATAATGGAATTCTGGGAACTGGAGAAATTCATGTATCTCACACGTATAATATAAATGGTCCACAAGATTAACACATAAAGTTGCAACAATAATATAGCTACATAAGTGGAAGAAATGGCCCACATAATAGACAGAAGAAACCCAATAGCTGGATTGATTAAAATATCAAAGTAGTTTTTCCATTTGAATGCGGACCACCTAACCTTATTTACAAAACTAATTAACCATATTATATATAATGCATGTAGGAGTTGATGGAAATGTGGGGACATGGAATAATACGAGTACAACTCAAGTCTTAGTAGAAGGTGAGTATATAAGAACCATATACATATCTTGTTAATGACGATTATAATTAATATCATAACTAATTACTAGCTATCCACCGCCATTATTATTGTTAATTATATTGGATGAGTCACAATCTCTAAAGTAGATTTTTATTGTTTTCTATTTTGGCTTGCTTCACAAGTAAATAAAAGGATTTTTGGATAAGCATGCATCAACAAGCTTTTGCTTTAGGACATGTAGGACCCATATATATGCACGGGTTAGCAACCTAACCACTATTTTATTTACCAGCCGCTTCATAGTTTTGGACCACCCGCAGGAAAGATCCCCATCGTATTTATTTGGGAGGTTTTATCATCAACTCCCAACACTTGAAAATCTAAAAAATTACATTGAAAATGTAAAATATTTATATAGATTATAACTGAGGAATTAAAAAAAAAAACTTAAGTTGTTATATGAAAATTATACGCGAAAATTATTCTTTCGGAAATACACATTCTCAGGGAATTAACAGAATTCGATTCCGATGCCACGCTGCTGATCAGGTCTCAAATCTGAATAAAGCCACTTCATAGGGCCAACATGATATGTTTAATAAGACCTTGTACTTCAATCATTTTCATTGAAGGTTTATATGGAGTTCCATAGTTTAAAAAAACATGTACAAAATCATGTTTTAATAACAAAAACATTTAAGTAATTGATAAGATTCATAGTTAAAAGGTCGCAATTCACTATAATCATAATTTATTACAATTTTTATTAATAAATTCAATTCTATGGACAGAAACCATATAAACCCAACATTTGAAAAATATTAAATCATCTTCGAGATATAAAAATTATTTACGACAAATAATTGTATGGATTTTAAAGTTGTGTGAAAAACTAGAGTGGAGATGCTTAATTACATTCTCATTAATAAGCGTTCAGAAAAGGCAGGCTCCTAGATAGGAATTTTATTTGCTCGAAAACACCAAAATTGCACACGTGTCCGAAAGCTTATCCATTCAGAAAATTATTTCCATTGTAAATAATAATAGATTTTTTTAATTAAATTCCGTTTTCTCGTTTTTTTTTTTCACAAAATCCGACGACATCGCGGGACGATAGAAGGAAGCGGAGGGACCTGATTGGACTGAGACCGGATGCGGACCCAGGAACGCGGCATCACATCCACGCGGCGGGTGAAATCCGAAGACGAGGAGCGCAAGTGGACGGCGGAGACCGGATGCGGAGCCGAAGAGAGCGTGAGAAAAAGGAAGCGGAGCCGCGGAGTAGGAGAAGAGGGTGCGCGGATGATCCGAGCGTGAGAAGTGGGGCGAGGGAGAGGCGAAAACCAACGGTGGCACATCTGTTATTAGCTCAAAAGACGGAGGTCATTCCCTCCCCAGAGCAAAGAAACGGTGGGAGCCAGATCAACCGTCTCTGTCCTCCTCCATCTTCCCTATTTCATCCCCTCTGCCTCCTCTCTCCCTCATATATCCATATCCCCGAAGGAGAGAGAAAGAGGGCAGAAGGACACACAGAAATGGCTCTCTCTCCTTCCGTCGTAACAACGTCCCTTTCTATCCTCCTCTTCTCCTTTCTTTCCGTCGCGTGCGCAACCACCCTTTTCAGCAACGTCTCCACCCTCCGTTACGAAGACGGCTACAGCGATCTCTTCGGCGACTTCAACGTCGCAAAGTCCTCCGATGGAAACAGCGTCCGACTCCTCCTCGACCGTTACTCCGGTATTATTATTAATTTTTATTTTTTGGGTTGGTTTTCTTTCCGTTGCTACCGTCATAACGGCAGTATGCGTGTAGGGTCGGGATTCATCTCCAAGGATTTGTACTCGCACGGGCTGTTCAGCGCGGCCATCAAGCTGCCGTCGAACTACACGGCGGGCGTAGTTGTGGCGTTCTACGTAAGTTGTTATGGTTGTGTTTTTTATGTTTTTCTGATGGAAGGAATGAAATGAATTGATGAGTTGGGTGGGTTGTTTTGGGGTGCAGACATCGAACGGCGATTTGTTCGAAAAGACTCACGACGAGTTGGACTTCGAGTTTCTGGGGAACATCGAAGGGAAGCCGTGGAGGGTGCAGACGAATCTGTACGGCAACGGCAGCACCAGCCGCGGCCGGGAAGAGCGCTACGTCCTGTGGTTCGACCCCTCCAAAGAATTCCACACCTACAGCATCCTTTGGACCCAAACCAACGTCATGTAAGCTACCACGCGGCTCTCTTCTGACCATCCATCTCTCATGATCCTTCATGGATGGGCACCACCATCCAACCCCAACCCTCTCCCATCTCGAGGGGTGGGCCCCCCTCATCCGAGCATGCATGCATGCACGGGAGGAGGTTGCTTGTGGTGAAGGATAGCCCTGTCGTGTACGCATTTGTTTGGAGAGGAGCAGTCAAAACATGCATGCTGCTTTACCAATTCAACCCACCCTTTGGAGGTGGGGAAAAATTCAATGCATGCATGCCTGTGCATGGGCTGTTTCTTCTATCCCCAGAAAAGTCTGATAAGCTAGTCGCCTCTTTTCTAACCACCCTCTCTCTCTCTCTCTCTCTCTCTCTCCCTTGCAATTTGAAATGCTAATTGGGTGTTGATCACGGGCGGCTGCTGCAGATTCTACATTGATGACATTCCAATCAGGGAAGTGGTCCGCAGCGAAGAAATGGGGGGGGACTACCCTTCCAAGCCCATGCTTCTCTATGCTACCATCTGGGACGGATCCACCTGGGCCACCTCCGGCGGCAAGTACAAGGCCAACTACAAGTTCTCCCCCTTCGTCTCCGAATTCCGCAATTTCATCCTCCAAGGCTGCAAGGTAGACCCCATCCAGCAGCTCCCTGAAGCCAAAGCCAATGCTGCCGCCTGCACCGAGGCCGACTCCGGCGTCGCCACCGCTGCCTATGCCCAGCTCACCCCCGAGAAGCGCCGCGCCATGCTCGAGTTCAGGACTAAGTACATGGCCTACTCCTACTGCTATGACATCATCCGCTACCCGGTGCCGCTGCCGGAGTGCGTCATCCTGCCGGAGGAGAAGGAGAGGTTCAAGGACTCTGGCCACTTGAAGTTTGGCATCCACCGCATCACCCACCCCCGCCGTTCGAGGCGTAGCCGCAGTAGCCGGAGCCGTAGCCGCAGTCGAGCTAGTTCAGCAGCAGCTGTCTCCTCGGGAAGCCAGGCTGACATGTGAGCTGCTGTTCAGGATCGATCATGCACAGAATATAGAGATGAAGATTATAGACTGTTGCTGGTCTTGTGTTTAAGTGCTGTGGATATATAAGATTTTTATCATTCTTATATTATTATTGTTATGTTTATGACCGGGAAAGATTATTTTGGTGCAAATAATATCCATTGATTTTTGGTTTTTTTACTACTTCATTCTAACATTTGCGTTATCGCATCGTCCTTTTTTAAGATAATTTGTTGTTAGTTCTGGGACTATGTTTGGACAACCGAAAAACGAGACGGATGTGAAACTATCGAGAAGAGAAAGAAAAAGTAGATACGAAATAAAATCTGTAAAAAGAAAAAAAGCATAATTGAAAATAAATAAACGTTTTTTTTTTAGCTGAAATAAACATTTAAAAGGGAACGTGATGCTAAAAAGGTATGTAAATGGAGACAAACAATGATTCAAACGAGTGAACATATTTCGAAAACATGAACATAATAGAAAAGTATCAAGATAATGATTGAAAAGTAAAAATAACAACTGAAAAATAAAATAATATACAGATAACATTTAATTTGTTTTTCTTCGCTATTAGAAAAAGGAGCTTTAAGTGGCCAGGTTTTAACCATGATTAAATTCTTTAGTTGTTGAATACATATATATATTCACCAGCAATGCTCGATAATTTCTTTATTCTCTTTTTTTTTTCTTTTGATGAAAGATAATTTCTTTGCTACAACTTAAGTAGCTGTTAGCAACAACCCTACTGCCGAAAGTTGCAAAAGTTGGCTACATGTTTTTCTTGTAGCACTAGAGAATATTTCAATATCTAAAGCAAATGATGTATAAAGGTAAAATATAGAATTTTCCTACATTTTTGGCTTGTAATATATGAAGGACACGAAAGATAATAGAAAGGTGTGGTATAATCATAGGTAATTCCTGTGCATGACTTTGATATTCAATTAATATTTTAACTAACCTTTTTTGGGTGGCCAGTTAAAAATGAGTGTAACAGGAATCTCTGAGATGGGTTAAGGTGGAACTGCAGCCCAACCATTGGCTGCTAACCAAACCTTTATTTAATTTGGTTGGTTAAAAAAGCAGGAGGCCTTTCAGTTATTGGTTATATATGGAGGGAAGGTAGAAGGAGCACTGCTCTGATCTGAACAACTGTCCAGTACATGACCGTTTCATCTATGGCAATGCAATTAGCCAGAGAGGATAGAACCAACTCCTTTTCGAATTCTGAGGCTGGAAATCGATTCCATGCAAAATCCAACTTTTCCACCGCCCTTTGTCACGTTAAACGTGCATCCACCCAACGTAAAATTCCTTCCACTTATTATCAGCCGTTCAATTTTCTTGTCAGCACATGTGCATGCATGGCCGTGAGCATGCAACTTTTTTCTCCATCTTGATTTTATTATGGACGACGTTGACAAGGCAACACCACGATATTATATATGTTATGTGAACGGCTTAAATCACTAATTTATTAATGAACCCACTATCTATCTACGGTGAGGAAACATGCATACCCTCATTCATGTCACATTCTTTAATTCAGGGATTTCGTTGATGGACAGGAATTCTAGGGAATCCCTTTGATTTTTTGTGTTCTTCTTTTTTTTTTTTTTTTAAACATATAGGTTGATGAAAATACCAACGTAAGAATATAACGTTCATGTGTGATTGGCATGAGTATATAAAAGGTGTGCATGAGTTAAAATTACAAAGTTTGAAGTTGAGTTTAGTCATTTATCTTGTTTACCTCTCCCACAGAGTATTCCTTCTCAAGTTGTAAGGTCATCTAAATGTGCTTGATATCATAAAAATAAAAATAAGAAAAGATTATTCTATTACTCACAGAAACATGTGTTAATTTTAAATAAAAATCTAATATATCTGACGAATCAATAGGAAGAAAATTTTAAGAGATTTACATTCGATGGTAAGTTCTTTATATATATAATTAATGGGAAGTTCTTTTAATTTGGAAGTCTGGCTACATACAAGGCGAGTTCACATCATAAAACAAAAGGACCCACTTGAATTCAAATGATGTATTCTAGAGGCGCACACATCATTGAATCAGAACCCTTTTATCTGCTAGCAATGAAGGGTACATGATTCCTGATTCCTGAAAGAATGTTTTCCCTTTGCAACGCAAAGAGTAATTAAAATAAAAATAAAAATAACTCTACCAATCGATTGGCGGGCCATGTTTTTTTAATTAGAATTCAAATGTTTAAATGATTGCAATAGTCGAGAATTTGCTTATGGGGCGAAGGAACCTACGTTACTACTTATGTTTGGCTTGGATTTTTTTCTTTTTTTTCTTTTTTTTTTTTTCACCCTGAAATCAAATGGACCAAAGAAAATCTGGAGTTTCGGTGCGGTGTCGTTGAGCTGTTTGACAGCTGGTTAGGGAGGGCTTGGGACTATGAAAAGGAGACAGCTTTAGCTGACCTGGCATGTTTATTGTCTGTTTAATGAAGAAAGATATACATCCTTTTGGACTCTAGCTAGCCTTGCAACGGTCTGATTGTTGATTTGGAAAAATCTCAACCGCTGGATATCACAAGCATCTTTTCGAATCCACAGCTGATATGGGTAATGATGAAAATTTAATCTCGAACAGGATCCTAGCAGTTTGATGAGATGAACGGTCGCGATCTTTCCAAGTCCTCGGATATCTGTGCCTTCCCGATGTAGATGTTAACCTATTGTGGACGGGTGAAGAATTTTGGAGGGTCTGCGGTCCGTCGGGCGAAGTTATTCTTCAATACATTGCCTTTATAAATGGAAATAATGGCACATAATTAGTGGGCGATCCATGCAGTCCATTTGGGTTGTTTCTGTTTATGCCTTTATGCATTTTATATATTAGGGTTATCATCGACAAATAAATAAATGACAGATAAGATAGACATTTCCGAGAAACAGTAAGTCCAGATCTTTTAACCGAATTTCTTCATTCAGGTTTATCGTCTGGGGTTTTTCCAAATATACACATTACATATGACACTAATCCTTAGGTTACATTATAAACAGCCTTTGGCAAAGACATGAAATTATCAAAATTTCCTAACAAAAATGCTTTCTTCCGCTTAGTTTCTTCCTTCTTTTCCCTGTGGGTTTTTGCGAACACGATGACATCCGAATGTCTTATGCTATTTTGCTAGAAAGGTATTTCGACATTACAAAAAAAGTAAACCTATAGGGCGAGTTTCTTGTCAATTGTAACAACATTAATATATGTAGAATTTTATGCAAAGTAGTGGGTACATTCTAGATTTTAGAAACGTGAATATATCTCAAATTAGTGTAAAAGTAGTGGGTAGATTTAGATAAAAATCTCATATTTTCATTGGATTAGAGCGGGTGACTGATTGTACCTATATACTCGACTATAATCTTACGAACAACCTTCATAGACGGTCAAGTAATCCGTATTAAAAGAGAGAAAAAATCGTAAAGTTGTAAGTGATTTTGCTTGCTGAATTAATCATCCAAAGGCAGTAATTATTTTGGTTTCAGATATTAAAAGATGTAACATACGGATTCTTGTCGCTATCATCATCAGAAAAATGGCGGCAAAAAAACTTCCATGCGGATTCTGAAATTTTATCTATATATTAATGTTATTTTTTCCAGTGGTTATCATCACAGCTAAATAGTCAAGAGTCGAGATGTAGGGCAAAAGGAAAGCTGCGCCTCCGTCCGTGATACATCTGCGGCTTTCACGAGCGTCTGCCTTGGTCAAACCATTTCCCAAGTTTCTACGCTTTGCTTTTGGCATTCCTAAGCTTCAATACGATAAAAAGGGGTGCCAGACAATCACACCTCAAATTGCAGCTGTTTACACTTTTTCTTACTCTTTCTTATTTATTTATTATTATTATTATTATTATTTTATATATAGATACCTTTGTTTAATCAGAGAACTCATGAATCTGAGTACTCCCAGGATGCAAGCAAAACAGAGAATCACGTGCTCCTTTCATTATGAGTGCTACTTGCATTCACCTCCGTGTCCAACCAAGGCTTATGGCGGGGGCATTTACGCAAACTCGATAGTTAGGGAGTGAAAATTGCAAAATCAAAAAACATTAGGGAAACGCTAATATCCCTTTATAATGATTGAAAACAAAATCAATGGACTTTGCAATAAACGTCTATGCCGTTGACCATCCTTCAAATAATGAATTTCCTAGTAGTTTTGGCAAGGTTGGGAATGTCCGAAGGGAAATGGATCATAATACTATGTACCGGAGTGTATTAAGCTTCATGTACCTAAGTGTATTAAGCTTCAGTGCAACAGAATGCAAAAATTTTTATACAACTGATATTTTAAGTATATCTAACCTAAAGTTCCACTTGTATGTGACCGAGCTACATAAAAGTAAACCACGTAACTCCTTTAAAATCTATTATTTTAATCTTTAATGGAAAATCTAATCTATTCATTGTATTTAACATAATTGTTTATCTAAGTAATCAAGTTTCATTGCAATCAAGTATATTTATGAGACACATTTATTAAAAAATGTATATATTCATATATAAATTATGAAAAATGCTAAAATATTAATTTTAAAGTAGTATTTTCGGCATCTAAATCATCAAAAATATCATTTCCATATAAATAAACTATTCTATAAAATATTATTACATTCTATTATATATGTAAATAGATCTAAACGTTTTTTATAATTTACACCTGAATATATATATATATTTGAATGCGTAGCTCTTAAACATACTTAATTAAAATGAAATTCAGTATCCTAAATAAACAAATAATGTTAAATATAATGAATAAGTTAAATTTTCCATTAAAGATCAAAATTATAAATTTTAAAAGGATTAACTCGGTTACATAAAAGCAAAACCATTTAACATATGTATCAAATTGTACCATTTTTAAAAATTTATAAAAATATCTACAAATTTCTAAAAATGAGTTAAATACACTTAAGCGCACGAAGGCTGTGCACATTGGCGGATTTCCCGTCAACAGAAGAGAAATAGATAAAAGCGGCGACCGAACACCATCGAAAAGCGCCGACGTGAGAAATCAGAAACTCGAGGGGGAAAAACTACCAGGAAATATCAGATTCCATTGCTTAGATTTTCTTGGAGGCCATCTCGGTTATGCATGCATGTATCATGAAATTCTAGTTTCTTGCTTTGTCAGATTTGCTTTTACTCGAAGATTGCTCGCATCATCTCACCTTGAAAATACAAAATTAGGAGGGACGAGAAAAATCTAGACACTTCCAAGGGAAATGTTAAATACAACACCCCACCCGAAGTCTTAATTTAGCTTTCCATCCTACCTCCAAATTACAGAAAGTTAGAGAGCCTCCCATCGGCCACAAAAAATTTATAAATGACTACATGTATGGATAGAGAGATGTATACTTCCATGGTTCCCTCTAAATTCAAAGGACAAATGAAACAAATCAACAACTTTCAAAAAAGGAAGTTGAAACAATATCAGAGATGAGCCACACCTGCCATTTGTACATGGGTTGTACCCATTTGCCTGTAGGCTGCACCTTTGGGTGGAATGCAATGTACCCGTTTGCTTGTAGGCTGCGTCTTTGGGTGGAATGCAACCCAGAGAGTGGATTTAAGGAAATTGGAATGAGCCTCCAATCTGAGAACTCCCTGCCGGAGGCTTGATAGCTACCCAAAGGAGTGATATCGTGATTGCAATAAGCCCTGACCAGACAAAGACAATTGTTGGCGTCCTTCCTCTCCTCCCCATCAGCCCTTTAGCAAATGGGTAGAGGTGTGCAAGAACCCAAAAGCTAAAGAAGACGCCACCTATGAGCCGGCTCCACTGCGGTATCACGCTGTAGATAGTGCGGCTGATCCCGACTGCAATGGCAATCACATTGGTCATCATGATGGTAATGGGTGGTATCATAAGTGAGCTCCACTTGACAACATAGAGGTCTGCAAATTCATCATCGACATCATCGCCAGCTGATTTTGATGTCAGGGTGAAAGAAATTTCAATTCCTGCAATCACCTTCAACAGCCCTTGGAGGACAGCAGCCAGATGAGCACTCGTGCCTCCAATCAACCAAAACTGTTCATTTCTCCACCACTCTTCCAAATCAATTCCTGACCACTTAATCTCAAGTACTGCAAGCATGGAAAGGGTCACTGTGATGAGCAGAAGGTAAACAAGGAAGGTGACATTCAGTGTCTGAACTATGAACTGCCCAGAAAAGAGCGAAAGTGCAGGGAGGAAGCAGTAGACGATCAGGAAGATTGAAGTGAATGGGTATATTCCAACATTCAGATATGCAATTCTCTGCAAGAATTTCATCCTTGAACTAGCAAAGAGAGCATTGTTTCGAGAGAAGAATATCTCAACCGAGCCAGTGGCCCAGCGTAGCACCTGGTGCAGCCGGTCCGTGAGGTTGATAGGAGCAGTGCCACGGAAGGCATCTCGTTTAGTCACACAATAGACGGACTTCCATCCCCTGTTGTGCATCCGATAGCCAGTGACAACATCTTCAGTCACGGATCCATAAATCCATCCTACACGCCGGCCCCACTCAGTTTTATCTTCATACCAGCATGAAATCACACTGATTGCCTCTGCAACTGTAGATGCATCAAGCAGCTCTCTAGGTATGGTGAGTGCACCTGGGGGCCGACCATTCTTTACAGCCGGATGATCTGCGAGTGGCCGTCCTTGAAACTCCGCCACTGGGATGGAATCAACAAGGAAAGCTGAATTGCCAAACTTCTTAGGAAGCAGTGAGAGGTTTATTTCATCTTCATCCGAGTCCCCCATCCTTAGTGCTCGATTCTCTTCTTGGGTTGCAGAAACAAAGGTTCTCTTGCGACGGGCAAAGCAGCAGCTGCAACAACCAGGGTGCTCTTTGGATCGAGGTGGATCGAAGCCATAGAGGGCAATACGGCGGAAAAGACATCCAGTGCCCACATAGACAGGACCCTGGAGACCATCCAGAGCGCGCATATTGACATCAAAGAAGACAGTGTTGTGGTTAGCATACCGATCAGAGGGATCAATGCCCTCAAACCTCTGTGGGAACTGAACATAGCAAATACGGTCACCACCACGGTCCATCATGAAGCACATCCCTTCCCTCAAGGCCTGAGAATTATAAATATAGTGGTCGCAGTCCAGGTTGAGGATAAAGGGGCCATTGGACATGATGGCAGAAGCGCGGACAAGCGCATTCATGGCGCCTGCCTTCTTGTTGTGGTCATACCCGGGGCGTTTCTCACGAGAGACATAGACTAGCAGAGGAAGACGGATATCAACATCAGTGAAATCAAGGAGGCCAGTCTCATCAGCACTCCCTCTTAACGGTTTGTCACTCGGTGGCTTCAGCATCACCTGTAAAGACAGTACACAGGATAAGATGCTGAAGATTTTTAACACAAGAAAGAGAGAGGCAACATATAAGAGGTGGAATAATTACCTGGATGACTCCAGCATGATCTCCCCTTGAATGCTCGGATGAAGGAACAGTCCAAGTGCCAGGCCAATGAGTCCCATCAGCCATCCACGTAGCTTTGGGGATCTTTACTGCTTCCATTGGTTCATCACCCCCTTGCTGCTTCTGAAGCTTCATGGCCTTTATTTCTTCTCTAGCATGGTAAGCATCAGAACGCCTCCTGATTGAATCTGGAAGTCCATTGATCCGGACTTTGAATTCATCATACTCCCGTTTTACCCGTCTCCTGTCCTTGACAAAATCCGGACGCACTTTGTTCTTGTAAGGATCACCCTTTGAATTGAAATAGCTTTCAGGATTCCGAGGTTCAATGTTATGTTTACGACAGAAAGGGATCCACAGGTTTGCAAAGCTAGCAGCTTCAGCCATTGCTTCAAAGGTCAGAAGAGCTCCACCGTCATCCGATACATAGCAAGCAAGCTTCTCAACAGGATAATCAGCAGCAAGAATAGATAGAATGGTATTTGCCGTAACCAATGGAGGTTCCTTTTCTGGGTCAGCAGTAGAGACGAAGACATCTATTCCCGGGAGGTCAGATTTCCCAGAGAGATTGTGAGGACCTGGCTCTTCAAACTTCTCTTTTAGAATGGCAAGATCAGTGGCACGGTTGACAGGGCACAGCTTTGGAAGCTGATCGAGCAACCAAGAAAAAGCAAACCAGATCTCACAGACAACAGACATTCCCCACAACCAGATTGCATCCTGATTTTGGTGACTGACTCTCCATGCAAGAAACAAACCAAGGGCCGCCATTCGAACAAAGATGAGGAGCCTGCAGGGATAAACATGGTCGAAGGATGACTAGAAAGTACTTGCATAGCAGAAACGTGAGATAAACGTGGTCAACCGATGACTAGCAATACTCACATTGCAGAAACATGGTGATGGCATGAAAGACAGCATGAATATGAGCATCTTTACAAATTATAAAATCAAGGAGCATAGCCCCTCATCTTTCGCCAAATCAAGCAAGCATGTTTTACCAAAGCATAGAATACAAAATGCACATGCAATCAAAAGAACAGCAACAAAAATGTCACAACTTTCCATTTCCAAGCCATCAAACAAGCATGCATAATTTTTTCTTAATCTTTTAGATTACGAAGTTATGGATGGAACAAGCAAGTCAAAGGAGGAAACAGAGAAATATAATGGACAGCCACGTAGTAGTATCATTCACCAAGTTTTACATGCAATGCCATGATCCACAACTACTAAAAAACCGCACAATGTAAGACATGACAAAGAAACCAACAGAATCCTCAAATGTCGACTGTCCCAACATAGCAAACTTAACACTAAAATCAAGTGAAAACATTTATTTCAAGAGAATCGGTTGTGATCACAGAAAAATAAGTAAAAATGCAACAACAAAAGGAAGCAAGGAACATCTATCATGGGAACTTGACGCGGTTGTGCTGCAAAAACACAACAATTAAGCGCTTCCCCGTTATAGAGAAAACTGGAACATGCACCTTGCTTTCCACAAAGTTACCTGTGATGATAACTAAATCAATTAAACTTTGAACAAGTACCAATTTATCCATCTTTGCTCCATGAACTTTTTGAGCACTAAAAAAGATATACAATAGTGAAGATATAGCAAATATTATGACGAGAATGAATTTACATTGATGATGAAAGTGTTGCCCTTAAGTTAAACATACACAAAACTAGAGCGTTCTCAACCAATGAACCCGATACCAAGTTATAAAGTATTGACAACAGCTTACACACACACACAATTATTGACAACAACTCAACAAACACAAAGTTTGAATCACTAAAGAAGCTGATTATGAAAGCAGAATATTTACTGGGAAGTACTCTCATTATTTCAGAAATTCAAAAAAGAAAAAGAAAAAAGAAGATGAGATGGACCTATATGGGCTAATAACTGCAGCAGGGATCTTCAATTTGCGAGTGAGCGGCCTCCATGGCTTGCTAACCAGTTCGGAGGGTACATCACCTCCACCCCCATTCTCATCCACGAAGACCCCTTCCTTTGGCCAGATGGCATTGCCATAGCCATAAGTTCCCTTTGTCTCAAATAACCACCGATTATGATCAAAATCCCCTGTCTGGCTACGCATCAGCACTGATTTGGTCGACTTCATCATTGACAGCCTCCTCTCCATCTTCGACATTCCAGCAGGTGGTGGCAATGATAGAGGTCTTCCTGCATCCTCAGTCACCTCATTCAAGTCCATCTCTTTATAGGGCTCCTTGCATCCTGGGCAAATGCCACCTCCTGTCTGAACAGCATCCAGATAACAGTCCCTGCAGATTTTGAAATCACACTCGCAGGGGAGGATGTCAACCCCACGCTCGTCACTCATAACCTTTGCATTGCATCCAGGAACAGCGCAAGAAGATCCCTTGGCGCCAGCCATTTGCGGGTGGCTAGACTCAGAATCAATAACCTTGTCCATGAGGTGAGCTCGGGTGACGCTATTGAATCCTCCAGTGAAGATGGAATTCGAAACATACTGCTCTTCTACTCTCGCAGAGATGGATGGATCCACAGGCTGATTGTCTGGGGTGGGAGGAATATGCACCGTGTAGTTCACAAACTCACCGCTACCAATTTCACTATCAAGATCATCCCTTGAGTAGCTGATATACCTGCCAGAGGAAGTCCTGCGGCCAAAGGCAACAGTAGGCCCAACCTGAGATTTCCCCGGCTCCTTTTCCACATCCGATGCCCTGGAAGATCGACTCCTATTGAAAGAGCTAGAAGCCATCTTCTGTCAACAACAGATCAATTACCAGATGCTGAAACATTTACAGAAAGCAAGCAAAAGGTTCCATCATTACCGGCAATAATGAAAACAAAAAACAACTAAAGCTAATTATTACAAATTGAGAAATCCATCTTTTCCGCAAAAGAAGAACAAAATAATTCCAACCTCGTAAGTAAGATCTCAGCTGAAGAATGAAGAAGCTTCCGCGAGATTTCAGTCAGAAATGCAGATTCCCGCTGAAACGGCAGCTCAAAATGCGATTAAGCTAGAAAATCCGTTGGCTACAGTGCTAGTACGCTCCAAAACTCAAGAATCCCGAAGAAATCTGAAGTATCTTTCTTTCTTCACTGAAAAGAGTAAGATCGTAGCCAAAACACCGTCACGATCTCCACAAGGGGCAACAAAACCACCAGCATTTCCCAAAACAGCAGATTCTACCTCAATCTCGAGCTCTCGGCCCGATTTACTTGCCAAATCGTTTCGTTCCTATTTCTTCCGCGCCAGCAACAACCAAGACACAAAAAAAAAGAAAAAAAACCCTGTTTTATGCAGAACAGATCAAGTCCGACAGTCCGACTCAGTAGGTCAAGAGAGCAGAAAACGAGTAGCTTGTCTGAAACTTACAAAACCAAGCATCTGAAGCTGTCACAGCGACTAAGTCGCGAATCCGATGGCTTCAGCAGAGTTTTCTATTGGAACCGAAACGTCAAGCTCGCGTGCTCCAGCTGCATTGCGACCAGAAGCGTTGGAAAAACGCGCGGATTTGAAGCTCGCCGACGCTCAAAAAATGCTATTTTTCTCCGAACGTGGCTGCGGTGCTACGGTGCTAAGGCCGTAATGGTCATCGTCAACCATTTCAATTAATTTGTTTATAAATGAATCTGAGTTAAGATTTTTGAATAAATAAGTTATAATCTATTAACCTATTTAACTATTTAATTAAATAAATAGATTAAAGTTGAAATTTTATAACTCGTTAATCCGTTTAGTTATCTATTTAACCCAGGTAACTTGTTCAACTCGTTTAATTCGTTCAACTTATTTAATTCGCTTAACTCATTAAATTTTATATATATATACATGTAAATCTCTTAATTATTTTTTCTCTCTAAATCTTTCTTAAGTCATCTATTTTTCATTTTTCATTTTTCATTTTTCTACTGCTGCCTTAATTCTATTTTTTCATTACTAACCTATTTCTATTTCCTCTACGCTGAAAAAATTCTCTCATCCTCCATGCGAGATTATCATCTACTATAGTTTAGGCTTTCAAGTTATTTACTATACAACCCGTTATTAACCTATCAATTCGTTTATTAAATAGGTTGTAAATGAGTTAGGATTAAAATTTTTTAAATGAGTTAATAAACGATTTAGGATTAAAATATTTTAAATAGATTAGGATTACGCTCCAACAAGTGTAACCCGATCCTTTAGCGACCCTACTTCTGTTGAGCCGGATTTCGGACAGAACTGGAAAAACGACGCGTGAGAGGAGAGCAGCGGAGCAAGTGCTGGTGTACTTTTCTAACTTTTTTTCGAATTTTCTCGCAAAAGGATACCCGAACGGGCGGAAATTCAGGGACCGGGCCGAGTACCAATACGCGGTTGGCACGTGGTGGAATGGATGTCGATGCTGTGTTGTGGTGAGCACGACGGCCCAATGCCTCGTTCTTCGAAAAATGCCCTTCGCTTTCAGTCTCATGTTTTCACATTGTTCACTTGGCCCTATCAATCGTCCGAAATACAAATTTCGCATCACTAGAACTGGGGAATTCTACACATTTGATAGTTAATTTGGATGGCTTTGTTCTTAGAGAATTAAGAATGTGTTTGGGAATAGATAAAATTTTTGATTAAAAGTTTTAGAAATTAGAAGTTATCAAATGATGTAATAAGATAGAAATAATGAGAATGAATAAATAGAATAAAGTTAAAACAGAAATGATTTAAAAGTAGGATAATTATATAAAAAAATATGAAAAAATTATTGAAAAATAAGGTGGTTATGAAAAGTGAAAAATTTTAATGACAACTTTTACTTATTACCAATATTCTAAAAGATTTCAATTTCCACATACGCATTTTTGTTTTCTTAAATAAGTCTCTACCATTTAATTAAGATTGTTAGGACCTTTATATAAATCAAAGATTTCTAAATACGACAAGATGCCCTCCTCTGTCGAAAGAAAAATTACTTACCTATCTTCTTCAAGGCCATACAAATAAGTAAAATCCGAACATTTACTTGATTTAATTGCCATTTTAAACTGTTTGCTAAATGTAGTCTAAATTGAATATTTATTACATCATGAAATAAATGAACAAGTTAGAACTTACTAATTTCCGTATCCAATCATCTTAAGTTTTTGCCGTATATTCTGAATAAGTAAACTGCATGTATAATTTTGTCATGAGCCAAATTTTAAAAAATTTTGAAATGCATTTTTCATATCTAATTAATCTCGATCAGTTAGCATATATTCTTAATAAGTATTGATATTAATAATTTGTTTTGACGACATGATTATAAATGGAGACTATGCTCCCATGAAATTCGATCTAATTTGATTGTACATCTCGTTTTTTTTTTCTTCTTCTGTCCATGTATGTAGACAAAAATAAAATAAAATTTTGCAAAAGGGTATTTGAGCTTTGTAAAAGGCGAAGTGGTAGGAGGAGGATTTGACGTCCATACCATAATATCTAAACTACTTATAACAATTTTAGTAAATATTTTTTCACATTGTTTTATTATATTATTTTCATTAATTTTCCCTTACATTTATAGTTTTCTTTCCGAGAAATCATTTTTGTTGGTATCTGCACTTTCCTCATGCACCACGCCTCCAAGAAAGTACTCTTTTTTTCCTAACAAACCATGGGTGGCGTTGTGTGCAATGGGGAAGAGAAAACGCGTGATTGGTGGGGATGGCAATCCCCTTTTGGACCTACATCCGTTGAATTCCATGCTGGCTTTGCTTTTGTTTCCTACAATCATTTCCCTGTAGCAGGCAAAAACCAGGATCGTTTGTTTTCTTCCTTTTCTTTTTCCACAAACAGCATGTTCTCACCCACGTTAATGATGGCTCTCACGTTGCCTCATCTCCCCTCCCTCCCCCTCTTATGTACCTCACAATCTCATATCAAAATGATGAGGGCAGAACTAAAGGTGGGTTCTTGGCAAAATACGCTCCTAAGTATAGGTAATTGTGCCCGGCCAAAAATAACCCACATATTCAATCTCAATTGCGGGGAGCTTGTCTTTCTCCATTTGAAAAGTTATCTGTCTTGTATTACATTATTATAATATTTAAAAAAAATCTTGAGCCGGCTAATCATTTTGAACTGGACCGGTCCAAATATATATTTTTTGTTTTTTTGAAATTTTTTTTATAAACATGTTAATCTAGTTATATTTGAATTTGTAAACTGAATTTTACCATTTTTAAATATATATTTATTTAGATTTTTAAATATAAAAATATTTAGGCTAAGGGTGCAACTTAGATTAGGATACCTATGAATCGACCATCAAGTACCCATGATGAGTAGAGTAGATTCATATTCTCCTAAGGTAAAATAAGTTACAAATAAAAATTATCTAATGTAATTCACGTAGGACCAATTACAAGTTTAGAGCCTTCGAACATTACTCAAATTGCCAATCTATGTAATATATTTTCTATGAATTTTGTTATAATTTAGAGACATAAAAGTTAATTTTAAAGATATAAAAATATTTCATTTATCCATTAATTGATATATTTAATATTCATAGTATAAAATTATAGTGATGTTATGTGGAATACAAATTTATAAATAATATTATACTTTCAAGTGGAAGGTCATTTTGAGGAATCGATTTGGGACGAAAATAGAAGCTGCTTGGAAAATGATCAACTCAGGTCCGGTTCATCCCATCTGATTCATATGATGATTGGGTCTAAGATTCCTTAGTCTGGATTAAAAAATTAGGGCTTCAACCCCATTTGTTTCCAGAAGAGAGATGGATGGTTGGTGATACTTTCAGTTGGTGGGTGAGCAGACCAAGTCTAGCATGATGGGAATGATCCTTCCATGGTCCACGAATGGATGTAGTGACCAGGTCACTCCATTCTGGATGTCGTATCAAGAAATACAAGCAAGCAAGCCAGCCATACCAGAATTAAAAATGGTGGCCACGTTGCTAGAATCCTTCTTGTTTTCTCTTAAATTAAATGCCGTGTCGTAGAGAAATGCCCACACCACAAGCAAACTAAGAAAAACGAGATTTAATTTCGTTTTTTTGCAAGGTTCCTCACCACCTTCTTTGCCATATAGGCCAGAGAGTTTGAAATCACCCTGCCAAAATATATACTTGGCTGTTTCTAGGACATCCACACACAACCGAATGAACTCTCCAAGTCCTGAACCAGTGATTATTGCGCTGTTTCTTCAACCGAAATTGAATTTTAAGGGTAATAGTCAGGATCTCTAGTTTACACCACGGGATCTTCCTATATGACTTATATATCTACCTGGCAATGCGGGTTTTGAATCCTACAAAGAGCCTCTCCATCAGAAGCAGAGTATGCATACAAACCGCCCTCCATCGGCCCGGCAATTGATTGAAGCCTCATGCAGTTAGTATGCCCTTCCTTTCCATAGAGAATTTTCAAGGCATGCATCTTAGACCATATAGACTTTATTGTATTTATCTTAAAGACAGTTTAGATTGATAAACGTGTTGGATCCAAGAAGGTTTGAGGGATTGAAAGCATCCAAGTGCCATCCACACTCAAAATACAACATCCGCATGAAAAGGGTTACATGCGTGCAAACAACACTTGTGGTGGACAAATCCAGCCTCAGTGATGATTTCACAATCTACCAGTCATGTTGTTAGTTAAAGTGACATAACTAGCAGCATTTTGGAGGATGCAAAACATGACTATGCAATTATTTCGGATATGCAAACACTACTAACATTGGTTTACAAACACTGCATTGGAAAATCAAAGAAAAACGAGAGGTGGGAAAAAACAAACCAATTATGACCCATTTATGACTCATCTTGCAACGTTGGTATCAAATGGAATCCAGTATGCTAGGTTTTAACCAACTTTCCACAAGTAGCATCCAACTCAATGGAATAACACTGTTGAAAGGTTCGTATGTTCCTCATTGATATGACATTCTCATAAGCAACTTTACCTAAATAGATGTATTTATAAGAAAGAGCATTGACAGCAACCTCCCTCAAAAAGGGGCAGAAACTCAAAAGGAGATCAGATCATCTTTTTGTGGCTGTTGTTTCTTTGGATCCTGCCCTCCAGATGGGCCTGCCTTCTTACCAAAGATCATCTCATCAAGATCATCCAACATGGCATCTTCCCCACTTCTTGACCGTGAACCAGCTGGCTTTCTGATTAGTGACTCCTCCTTTGCTGCCTCTGGCAATCCATCAGGCTCCACAGCAACAGGTATCATTGCAGGCTCTGGCTCCTGAGACGCTGAGGATGGCTTGTTCAGTTCTTCATACTTGGAAAGGACCTTTTGGATTTCATCATTCACATTCAAAGACTCAAAAAGTACAGCCTCGTCATCGCCGGCTGTTTCTATAATTCTTTGAACTGTACTTTGAGATTGACGGCATTGCTGTACAAGTGTGGTCGTCAAGTCATCCTAGCATCATGAAAGAGATTCAATTGGTTTATAATCATGAAACAAATATCCAAGTTCTAGGAATACTATGACAGGCTGGAAGCTAGTGGAAGGAACACAAAAAAAATTGTTGCAACTACAATAAAAGGACACAATAAGGAACTTCCAACATTAGATCAAGCAGCTAGCAGCAGCAGCAGATTGTGAGTGACCAATAAGCAATAATTACAATATCTTTCTTGTGCTACCAGCTCCAGAAGCATTCCAGAAATTGTGGATACGTTTATGCACACAGACTGTTAGAAACTTCCAGCACTATTGCACCTGAAGTAGCTGTAATGTGCTGCACAAAATTGCTATATTGCGGTGCAAATCATGCAAAAGACCCAGTTCATTTTTATTGTTTCAAATGTACTGTCCTTATATCAGTCTTTTGCCAATAACCAACCCCACTACTCCTACATCCGTAGTAACTACTATCACTAAAATCAAAGGCAGAGGATAAAATCCAAAAACGCTGCTGAACAGAATGTTAGATTTACAGCAGCTTCTGCAGCAATATTGAAAATAGATCACGAAAAAGAAAAAGCACTCACTCCTCCAGTAGTGGTCCACGGGTTCTAAGATATAATCTAGGCCTGTCTTTTTACTTTACCATTGGAGTAAACCAGTTGTTTAAAATTGAAGTTTTTTTTTTTTTTTAAATTACATTGAGTCATTTGCTCTCACCCGGACACAAAATCAGGACCACAGGCAAGCACCCGCAATGTGAAACCACCAGGTTATGCCCTGGTTCACTAAAACTGAAGTTGATACAAAAGCATACAAAGGAGATTTCTTACTACTATACAAAAGAGAAAGCAGTTTTTTACTGGACCTAAGATATAATCTAAGCATCTCTTTTTATTTTACTATTGGAGTAAGGGCACATTTGTTAATCTACATGGGAAACATGGGATCGGAATCCATAGGATTACGGATTCCCAAGCTCAATTAATAATCATATTTTTACCCTTTTACCCAAATATTTCAATCATTTCCACTCATTTCTCTTTCCTATCACACTCCAACGACCCTCTTTATTCCATCTTTACCCCTACAATTTCGTATCAATCACACAATTCTCAAAATATTCCATTTCCCAATTCCCTCCCCATCCCACAACTTTCAAATTACCAAACGTCACCTAAAGCTGTTTATAATTGAAGACTGATATGCAAGCGGACAAAAGAGATTTTAGACTTAGAAGAAGACGCAAGTCCACAAAAGAGATTGTTAGACTCTGAAGAAGAAGCAGCAGAAAGTGCAAAAAAGAGATTTTAGACTAAGAAGAATAAGAAGAAGAAACTCTAAACTAACTTTTCACCAAATTTGTCACCTACTCCAACCTAATTCCTCACTGATAGTTGTGCTCAACTCCCACTAAAATTTTCATCAATAACTGTTACCACACAATACTATAGTAAGATCCCCTGCTGAGCCGACGAGCAAACTAGGACTGAAAACCCAAAGATTTGTGAGGACCAAAGAATTTGTTGGTTCGAGTTATTTGTGGACAGTTAAGGGCACTTAATTGTTGCACAGTGAAATTTATTATTTTTGGAAGGATATAGAGGCAGTTTTAAATTATTTTTTTTATTAGGAAAATCTTAGGATAATCATATAGTACTGGCCTATTTGAAGTTTGAGAAGATCCATTTAATATCAATATATCAATAAAACATCTTGATTAGATACTATGGTAGTTGTCTAAAAACATGGACAAAAGGATTGCTGCAGGTGAGAGCTCTTCTGCCTTCTTAAGTTGGGCAGTTTTGGTTAGAGCCCAGAGGCTTAGAGCAAGCTAGAATAAGAAAGAAGCCTCCTCTTTTTAACAGCAAAAACAAAAGAATAAGTATCCTCTTTCATCTTTTAGCATGTAGCTCTTGTAACTCCAAAAATCATTATTGATTCTTCTATAATCAGTGCTCACCCTAGTTTCCATGCTTCACCTCCATTTCAATTTTGGTTTCCTTCTCCATTTTCCCTGTCTGAGGTTCCCAAGCAATCTTGGAAGAACAATTCCAGTGGCAAACCTCTAAGGCTTCCTTTGACCGCACATTCCACTAGGACACACAATGTTAACCGACCCAAGGAAATAGTAGTATTGGCTGCAATAGTGCTTTCAAATCAAAACATTTTTAGCCTTCAAAGGTAGTATCAAAAGGAGTTGGTGGATTCAACTTCTCCCAAAGTTTTACTACCAGCTAAATGCCCAGCTCACCCAATAATAAATTGATCTAAGTGTTACCTATTACAAAAAGGAGCTGCTAATATCTGCCATGACAGGAGCAGTTTTAACATGTATCAGATAATCTCCATCCTGCCCAAAAGCATGATACATGCAGCCTCGAAAAGCTCCTCACAACCATAAGGATCAAGTTGCTCATAAGTAGTGCGGTGCCCACTAGTTCAGGTGGCACCTGGATTTTTTAAATATTGATGTCTATGCATGCCATGTGCCCTGCCTATCAAATTTTTAAGGTGGTTTAACTAACCTCTATCAGGCGATTAGTTAGATTTTTCTATTGGGTAGTGGCTAAGACAACACACAGGGCAGGCTACAGGTTGCACAAGCATGAGAAGACAGCAATTGTATGACGAGTGGTAATTAGTAAAGTGTATGCCTGGAAGAAGGACAGCCTGTCAAACACGTGTCTTAGCACTCTGGAGGAATGGTGAAAGTTAATTCAGTATTAAATGGTCAGCCATGTGCAGAAACGCCAGCATGGAGACGCTAGAAAGATGTTCCATAATTTCGCACATCCAAAATACAGATCGAAATTTCAGTATTTAAGAGATGAATAAAGAATCCAGCCAGATAATTATGTCTATTGAGATATACTAACATTCAAAGCATCCTGTTGTGGTGATGAGGATAGAACTGTTGAAAGAAGTTCAATGCTGTTTCGAGCCACGTCAAATGCTTCTTTTCTTTGTTCCGGCGAGAATATTTGGACAGGAACATCATGATCTGGCTGCTGCGGTGGCAGATTCACATGTGATTCTAAACTTGAAGCTGAAGCTGGCGGAGTAAATATTGGAACCAAGCTCTCATTATCACGTCCAGGGAAACGAATGCCTCTAGATTTCAAACTCTAAAAGAAATTAAGACGAGCAATGACAAGTGAGAAGTGAGAAGTGAGAAGATAAAAACATTAAGCTGAAACAAAAAATGACTCAGCCAACAGAAGCAAAAGGGGATACCTTGTATGTTTCTTCATAGACAGGCAAATACCTAAGTTCATTGGTTGACTCACCCCACGCTTCAATCAGAATGAGAGCTTTGTTCCGATTATTAACAATGGTCTGAGGATCCTCAATCAGCTTCACCATCTCATCAAGAACTCGCTCAGAGGCCACCTCTGCAAAAGCTTTCTCACAGTTCTTAGCACAAGTCTCAAGCAAAACCAACGCTAGATACTGGGCCCTGGGATTCTTTAGCATGATCCGCTTTTTGATGCCACGGATCAGTTCAACACTGTTCACCCTTTCAGTGTTGATCATATCACAGATCTCAAGGTTGGCAGCCCAGTCAGGCTCCTCCAATGTCTCAGCGGTGGCATCTTCAACAATCTTCTCAGCTGGGCTCTGTCCCTGGAAGAGTTCCTTCATTTTGAAGCTCATGGATGTCATGCCAGCTGACATCTTCCGGCCAACCTCAGCACCACCAATCTTAAGGCGCTCGCCAAAGGCACTCACTTTATCCATGAGATTATCACTCATTTTTCTTAAAGTTAGGTTTCAGAACTTCAGCAACTGATCAAAAACCAGATGTCATTTGGTCAGATGCATGAATCATGCAACAAATCAAGACCACACTGAACAGATCAAAAGGAGAACTCGGTGTTATAGGCACACAATTCATGCCCTAAAGGCACCCAGAAAATACGCCAAGACAGAATAATTATCTTTCAAAACATATTCAAGTTCAATAAGATCATGCCGCACTAGCATCAGAAATGCACAGGTCCATGAATAGCAATAACCAGAAATGCAATATCTTTACCCTTCCACAGGCACAGAGTGATTGTTGGAGACTCAGCCACGAACAATTTTGTCAGAATAGAAATGACAAATCCAAACCAAAGAGCATGAAATAAACTGGAATTCCAAACCCAAATCCAACCCAATACATTCGTCCACCTTTTTATTTTATTTTTTTGGAGTATGCACACTCCACCTAATCTACGAAAAATTCAGTTGCACCGGAACATCAATTATTATGTCTCTGCAAGAATGAAATAGAGGCATAGAGATGATTTCTTGTTCATGTTTCTCCATCTGCAGCATCTGAACTAATACCCGTATTTTACACAGGTAGAAGAACAATCCAAGAATTAATTTCTAATCACAAGCTATCTCGTGAACCTTTAAGAAAATTGACTAGAAATCTATTATGTTTAGTTTTTCTACCTCCGGTGCCCCATTTCACGTGTTCTGTGTGATGCCCCCAATCGAGCCTAACACCGTTGCCTAAAAATTGGGTAAAACGGTAACGAATCAAACAGAAGTCGGCGGATTATGAAGAATTTGAAGAAACCACATGCGAAAACACAAATCCAACAAATAGGTGAAAACCCCTCCCAGAAGGCACAATGCGTTTTCCAGCAGACAGACCGCGGCAAGATCGCGCCTTTAAATCAACAACGACACAATCGAAGCAATCGCCGCTACCCCACGACAGAAATTGCCCAAAAATTCAAAATTTTGAGAAGAAAAAAACAAAGAATTACCTTTCTCAGCTCCTTGGAATTGAGAGGAGTGAAGCCTTAGCCTCTGAACTCGTCGGAGCCGCGGTCTTCTTGTTCGTATACGGTGCTTGGAGTGGTTGGGGCTTGGGGTGTTAAAAATAAATAAACAAAAAGGATTTTTTATTCTAATTCTTTCGGAAATACTCGGTCGTCTCGTTTCTTTGTAGAAGAAAGAATTGTCGGTTTGGCCGTCGGATGTTGGTTCGCGGCCTCGAATCATAAGAGGTCGCTGACGGAACCCAAGCTTCTGCGAGCCTTGCTGCGGAGGTAAACGCCTCCGCTGTGCAAACATCGGACGATCCTGACCGTTAGATACAAGAAGATACGATTGATGTCGCACACACGTACCGGGAGTGGAGGCGTGTGGCGGACACTGCGGAGGATTTTCGGGCCTGTTTGGCAAAGACGGTAGGGCAAGTCCAAGTCGTGCCGCGCTGGGGTGGACTGCTGCCGCTGCTGCTGGTCTTTTTTCAATTACACGCCCATATGTTGCAGGTAATTTCCCTGCGTACCCCTTGACGTCTGAGAAATGAGAATTACTCATTTGACGGATTTTGGGAAAAAATTAAGAACTTTTTTGCATTTACCTCCTCGTAAATATTTGATTTTGTAATTTATGCCCAAATTTTTTATTCTGTAAATAACCTCATTTAGGAACTCTCCTTGCAAAATCACCCTGCTAATCACGTCCTTGCCTCCGTAAGTTCTATGTTAGAACTCTCCACTCAAATGCTAAAATGTGTGAGAAGATACCCTTTTTTTTTCCAAGTAATTGGCAGATATACCCAGATTTAAAAGCAGTATGTAAATGCTTAAATAGAGACTTTTTTGCATATGAAAATTATAAAATGGAGGTTCCTGATGGGATGGGGACAGACGTGATTAGCATTAAGAAAGGAAACTTCGCAAAAGAAAATGACTAAATAAGGGCATTTATAAAAGCAAGGTTTTTGGGTAGAAATTGCAAAATCAAAGGAAGAGTGTATCAAAATTCAGAAAATAAAACCACAAATGTGGGAAGAGAAGGAAGACAAGGATGACAATTACAAAGTAAATAAAAATGAGAAATTTGCAAATATAAGTAATGATGGAAGAAAATATGATGATTTGCGGGTATATCTTCCCTACACCTTTTACCTATTCAATTATAATTATATCAATTTTGTTAATAGTTGCCGTGATGAGCAATTTGAAAGCTATTAAAAATTTAAGCTTATTTTAAAGTCATAATAGTCACGAATCAAATTTATATATTTAAAATTTATCATTGTATTTCACTCAAAAGTGACTAGTAAAAAAAAAATTTAATGAAGGAGACCAGTAAAAGTTTTGATTGATCAACCATTGAGAGAAGGTTATCAAAGGGGGATATTTATCAAATAAACTTCAAAAATAAGGGGCTTATCGATAATTATGTTTATAAATTGTAAAACTCACAGTACTTAGAAATTATTAAAAATTTATATTTTTTAAATTGCCATAATAGTTACTAATGGCATTTATATAACTACAAATTTATCAGTCTAATTTGGCTTCATTATACTTATTTATTATCTTAATCCCTCTGCCAATATGAGCCATGTTTGAGATATAATCTTTAGTTTGAGAAAATTACCATTTTTATTAATTAAGTCATAAACACCTCTTAGGTGCTCTTTGGTTTATCAAATTGTCATCTTCTGTAAATAACCTTATTCGTACTATAATTTTTTTATATTATTCTGCGTTTTTACTTACCTTCCTTTATTTCCGCCCATTCTTTCCTAGTATAATTACTATAAAGGTTTTGTATATTTGGATGATTCACCCTTATATAAATCATCCTACTAATTGTTCTTTGAAAGGTTTTAAGAAAGAAACTCGAACTTTTGGTGAGCATTCTGAATATTATCTATTCGTTTTATATTTATGTTATTTTATTTTCTATTTTCGACATTATTTGAACAATTTTAATCTTGAAACCAAGTTTTTAGAAGAAGGTTTTTTTTTGTTAGACTTGTTTGGATGTACGGAATATAATGACAATTGCTTTTTTTTTTGAATGAGTTATTACCTATTATACTTTTTTATATTTATGTTGAGAAAAAATTATAAACTCTTTATGCGAAGTAATTTTATCTTAATATATATATTTTTTAATTATTTTATTTGAATTGAAAAGTAAAATCTAATAGATAATGCTTTTATATAAAATACTCAAAATATATATAAAAAAATTTACCCTTTTGGTGAAAGAAATAAAAGGTATTTTTATCATTTATACATTATTTCAATTTTTGCTGTATCAAACACAACACATTAATTTAAGTCATTTTATTTAAACTGTATCAAATATTATCAGCTTCAGCTAATAAACCCTGGCAGGATGAATCAATAAATAAATAAACTCTGACAGCATGAAAAAGCCCAAGCGCGCGCATACTATACAGAACTCGAGATAGATTAATTAGTGCAACTTACGATCCATTTATAAGCCCTCCTGCAATGTTCGGTTTTTTTGTAGTTGCGCAGGTGCTCAGCCGGCTAGGAGTACGTCTGAGGAAGTTCGAGGCTAGGCAGATAAATGTGAACACATTTTAGAAAAAATCGCTAGCACCAGGAGTGGATGAAACAGACAAAAAGAAAAAAGTTAGAATTGCTTATTCGACAGCATTTTTACCATTTGTCTAAGGCACAGAATAGAGTGCCAAACAGAGTAGGAAATTCAACCTGCAACGCGGATTCAGCACTTTGTTGGAGCGGTTGGAATCTTTAATGTATATTATTAAACAACGCCACACAAGAATTTTCTCTGCATAACTTCAACTTTACTCTTTCAACCCAGCTGACTGCTAGGATAAAGAGATGAAGTCACGCATTTGAAACGTCCACAATACAAAACATTCTGCCGCCAGGTTTTTTTTTTTTTTTCCGGTCCACATCCTCTTTGCCCAAAAGATGGCATAGAAAAAATAATTAATTAAACGAATGAGACAAGAAAAAAGAACATTCTAATACTCCACCTCATCACCCACCACATGAAGACAAGCAAGTTCCCAACAAGATTTCCCATTATCATAGACATGATTTCCCAGAAAGTTATTACATGATTGTTCGCAGTTTTCAATCAAATCAGCTGCCCGTTTCCAACCATTTCACTCATCTTGCCAGAATGTAAATGCAATTTAAAAAAAAAAAAATGTAATCCAGGTTCTTCCATAAAAATATATATATATATATATATATATGTAATCCGGAAAAATAATTGCCAGAAAAACAAAAATTCTGAGATCAAACAGAGCATTGTGTACGGAGATTGAAGAGGAAAGCCACGTGTATGCATTTGCCGGGTAAAAATTTTACAGGAGGCAGCTGCTGTCCTCCAACTTCTGAAACAGCTAAACGAATCATCGTGAATACATCTTTGGGAAGAAGGATGATACAAGCACCTCAGATGAAAAAGTTGCAGGTTTCATGGAAATGGTTGTGATTGGGTAGCAATGGCCCAAAACATGTTAAGCCACTTATTGCCGAATATTGCTTTGCAGATCCAAGTGCATTGTCTCCAATTATTGATATAACGCCTGCAAAAAGAGCTCCGTCAACAATGTAAAGGCAAATTTCATTAGTCATGCCATCCCTTCACTTGATGACAACAGTTGATGTGTTCTCCAGTGCGCCAACAATCCAGTGTGGTTCCCATTTCCCATTATTTGGACACCAACTGCCTATGAAATTGTCAGAATCCATCAACTGTAATTCTGCTTTCAATGTTGTCCACAACAACCTCTCAGATCCAAACCCAGTGGCTATGAGATCAACACAGTTGACTGTTAAAAATAGGAGCCCATGCATAAGTGTGCGCACACAGATAGTCAACTGCAAACTGGACACAAGAATAGCTACAGCATTATGTAGAGACTGAATCAACAATATCCAGTTTAATCTGGGAGCCCACGCCAATGTGTGCACACAGCTACTTAACTGTTGACTGGACACACAAGAATAGTTAAAGCATTAAGAAGAAACTGAATTGATAATATCCAGTTTAATCCAAAATGAATGATAAAGACCAAGGATATTTCCCGGCATTTGCAATGAAGAAACAAGAAAATGCCACTACAATCTCTTGGCATCAGCATTATTAAAATCTGGAATCAAAATAATCATAAGAAGCATTATTTGACAAAATTTTCATTAAATGACATGAATGTGACCCAGCAGCCTGATTAATCAAGTAACATCATGGTAAAATGCAATCCAAGGCATTCAAATCAGAAAAACTAGACCTAATAACACATCAAAAACAGTATTTTTTGTATATTACTTGGCGAAAGTGTTGTATAGCAGATCAATACAATACATGCAGAGTATTCCTCTTTATTTTACCATGAGTTACACTTCAACTCCCGACCTCATCATTTTTGATAGTTTCTAATTCATTCTCACACCATTTGAGCAACTAACAGATCTCGGATATCATAGATGACATAAAGACTCGACAAAAGACTGTTGGAGCACCATCTTATCAAACTGGAGACAACAACATAGGACCTACAGATGAATGAGAAACTTATCACTTTTAAGATAGACGTCATTATTATTCGTATTTCATCTGAATTAATTGCACAGCACACCCATATTTTAGTCTACCACAGCTCAACAACTCAATTAAGCAACATGTCATAAATCTATGCTCACATCGCACCAGTTAGAACCATTATTCTTGGCCTCCTTTCAGGAGCCTTACAGTTGTAGTTTGGGCATCTAAATCTTCCTAGTAAGTGCAATTTTATCTCTCTACTGCAAATGTGGTCAAACATCATGATCTAATTTCCCTCATTGGATTCCCCACATCTGATACTCCCAAGCTCCTTTCAATGTTTTAAGAAAAGATCATCCACAGGTCCTACAGTTTACATCTTTGAATGCTCCAATAACCATGAAAGAACTAATACCTGAAAATGTTGAAGCACCTGAAGAGAACTATTTAGTTGATGGTTGCCAGGGTTGAGAGAGTGAGACAATGGCATTTGATGCCTTGAGTCCTTGGTTGCCGTATATAGCAGATTTAAGCACTTTGTACTGTTCAGATACTGAATCATACAATGCTTGTGAAAAAACCAACTTAGCCTGAAACAAGTTATAGATTGTTCCTTTTAGAATTGCATAGCATAAACAGGAAAATATCGTGCACACAAATACTTGTGGACCCTCTAAATCTAGACATACCAATAACTGGGATCAAGGTCAGGCCACAATCATCATCATTAGTTGTTGCCTCGGTAACATGGATCTTGTTGTGTCATTCCAGTTAACTTAGAGACAGATCCACATTAAGCTCAATCACTTTCCAGTGAATCAGCAACAGACTAATATTTAAGAGAGGTTCATCCACTGGCATAGTCAATAAATCAATGAAAGAGAAAAGAATAACTATATGAGCAAGATGCATTTCAAAAACAATGATGACATAAAACACAATGAGAAAATAACTATTTTTAGGGTAATTTTGCAAATATACTGGCATAGTTTGCCCATAATTGCATGAATACCCATGCTGTTTCAGAAATTGCGAAAAACCCCCATATAGTTTGAGCAGGTATACCCATGGTGGCACTTTTCCGTCACGGCACACTAGGCTGCTGTAAACATAATTTTTGGACATTTTATATTGACAAAAATATCCCCCTGTAAAGTATATTAAAATAAATCCGTGTATACAATGTAATATCCACAGCCAGATCACCAGATTTGGGTGCTCCATCATTGTCACCAATTTTAGCGGCAAAACCAAATTGCAGCAACGCATCCCCTCTTGCAGGTGGAAACCTGTCTCCAGATTTAAAACCGACATCTGATAACCAAAACTAACAAATCACACAATCTTCTCAGATGCTAGCAACGAGATCCATAGATCCAAACCCACGACCTTCTGCCTTACTATCAGCGTCCTCCATTTTCATCACCCAAAGATCAGATGTGAAATCCTTATTTCTTGTTAATTTTGATTTTCACCAATCTGATTTTGCAGATGTGAAAAAATCGCAGAGCATACTAAAGACATCTTCATAGGCTGATGTATTCATTTGCTCTATAGATCTGAAATGAGATCATAAGCCCAATTCAATTTTAATATTTGATTGTGCTCTTCTTATTCTATTGATTTTGAACCAAGAATGGATCCTTTCTGCCACTATTCAAGAAAAATTCACTTTCTTTTGAATATTCATCATCTCTGGATATTGGATTTTTAGAGATCGAGTAGGTGCAACTCAAATCAAAACTTTTGTGAAATTATCCTGCAGTGATGTGCAAAGAAGATTGACATTCAAGCCCATTCATGACATTTGCAAGTGAGAACTCGGTTAAGAATTACGGGGCGACGATGTAAGAGTTCTCAGCGAAGTTGTCATGTGTTGTAGGCATGGGAGAAGATGGGTTCCATGGCTTTTTCCTCTCCAACAAAGTCTACCCACTAGCATCGACTTCATCTCATTCTGGCTGCTTCTACAGTCGTCTAATCATTATGTGAAATTGTGAATGCAGCAAATGGAAGGACAATTTGATGGGAAAAAAAGATAGCTTAATGGCACCTGACTTCAGTTTCACAACAGTTGTCACCATGGGTATGTCTGCAATTCAATATAAATTATGTGGGGGTAATTTATAATTTCTAAAACTGCATAGGTACATCTTCAAGGTCAAACTGTGTAGGTATATTTGCAAATTGCCCCATTTTTCAATTAAGATGTGATGTTATGCCCGCACCTCTCTCTCTCTGCCCGCGATCTTCACTCCCTGCATCAAGCTTGGCAAGGCAGCTTCGAACCTGTCTTTCGCGCCTCCCTGCCCCCCCTCCCACCTCTCTCTTCACTACCATAAAGTTCATGGATCCCAACTCCCTCTAAGGAGAGTACGAATTCCACAATGAGCTCTGCTTGCCTCCCTTTGCCAACACCTCCAATCAAATCATTTCCCTCCTCAGCTTATGCTCCTCTTTCCACCCCCATCAATTCCTTCTCATCTACGAACTCATGCCCAAGAGTAGCCTACAAGATGCCCTCCTCAATGGCAAGCCCCCCCCACACCCCACCCAAGCTCAAGCATGTCCAATTTACTGTCACGTTCGACATCACCAGGGACCTCGAGTTCTTGCAATCCATCTGTGAACCCCTTGTGATTCACAGGAATTTCAAACCCAGTAATGTGCTTCTCGACTGCGATTTCCACGCCAAGATTATGGATTTTGGCCTAGCAAGGATAAAGATGGAGTCTTGCGCATTGGCGACGGTGGAAATTGAAGAGGCCAGTGGGGAAGAAGGGGGGGGGGGGGGGGGGGGGGGGTGGCATTGTCCGCAATCAAGGAGACGGAAAGCGTCACCACAGGGGCAACGAGATTCAACGAAACTAGAAATGTGGGTTTTGGGGCCGTCATGAAAGCCTCACTCGAAGCATCGCCCAAGACATTCTGTGGGGACGCATCTAATTCAGAGATCCTCGACAAGACGAGAGCAGTCAAAATGCAAAAGCAGCCGCAAGCAACAAAAGCAAATCAGCTGGAAAAACATAGTGGAAGAAGTGGCAAAGGTGACTAGAGCAGTGGGCTTCCTTGGATGAGGATCAGACGCACATGGACCACAAGAGTGGTGGCGAGAAGAATTGTCTTTGAGCCATGATTTTCTTCTAAACGATGTTGCTTTCTGACTTTTTATTTTTTTTCACAAAAACATCACATGTGAAGGGACGAAATTGTAAAAATTATGATGGGCTAAGCACCAAGGCACTTCGCATGGGCACATAAGATCACGCCTCTCTTTAATTAAAACTGATAGATTCCTTCGAAATTGTAAAGGAATCTCTAGGTTCAGTAGCTTCATGGATTAAAATGTGAGATTTAAACGCTTCATTAACTACTAAATATGTTTATTACATTAATAAAAAATTTGGTGAGCTACAAAATAAATTCACACAAAAGTGAATATTTATTCATCTTTACTTATTAATTTTGTGGTCAACTAAAAATTTTATGGGGTAATGATTCAATATAGACAGCTGCATGCAGAGTACATGCAGCCCCTTTTTATTATGAAATACTTTTTCCAAATTTAAACAATTTATCATATTTATCCATATGCATTTATTTCTGATCCTAAAAAACTAAAATGTATTTAAAACTTTTATGCATTATATACACACCATATTTAAAAATTAATAGTCATGCATGAACTCTTAAAAGATGCTAATTGTTTGCCAAAATATAAGTTTCTAACGAAATTATTTTTGATAGCATGACAAAACAAGCAGTGTTAAACAAAATAAATGGTTGAAGGTGTGTTTGGTATTTAAGAAAGCTTTTGAAAGAAAACTCTTTTGTGAAAAAGTTTTTGAAATGGGAAAGTAATATGATAGGATAGGCTAATGATGAGTAAAGATAATAATGTTAGAATAGTTGTATAAAAAATTGGGAAGAAATGATTAAAAATTAGGGTAGTTGTACAAAAAGATGTGAAGAAATGATTAGAAAATAAAATAGTCGTGAAGGAAAAAAAAGTTTCCAGTGGAAAATTTTTAGTTTTATTGTTTTTTTTTTTTTTTTTTGGGGGGGGGGGGGGGGGGGGGGGGGGAGTTGTTTGGAGTGCATCCTATGCACCGGAGTTAATTTAGGTTTATTTAACATATGTATCAATTTTTACTATTTTTGGAAACTTTTAGATTTTTAAAAATCAGTGGCATTTTCAGTAATTTTTTTTTGGCATTTTCAATAATTTTAAAAAAAAATTACTGAAAATGCCACTGATTTTTAAAAATCTAAAAAAAAAATCTAAAAGTCTCCAAAAATAATAAAAATTGATACATATGTTAAATAAACCTAAATTAACCTTTGTGTAAAAAATTTAAAAAAAAAAAATTTTAAATAAGTGTAGTACACCCGGGTGCATAGGATTGCACTCCGAGTTGTTTACCCAAAAAACTTTTCAAACTAAAACTTTTTACTCTTCACAATTAATCTGTTTTTTAATTATTTCGTCACTTCTTCCTATATATCATTTTCTCTCATTTCAAAAACTTTTCACTAAAAGTTTTATCACATCCCAAACACACCCTTAGTAAATAACACCCTTAGATTTGGAAAAAAAAATTATGATGTATTTGTTTGCACTCAAAAGTTTTCACTTTCCACATTTACCCTATTTAAAAAAAAAATTTACATCTTCCTATACAATCACCCTACTTTTCAATTATTTCTACACAACTACCCATATAACTAACTTGTTTATTTCGATTTTATTCTTTTTACTCCTCATTATTACCCCTATCATATCGCATCCTTTTCTCTCATTTCAAAAGTTTTTACACCACAAACTTTTTATCAAAAATTTTATCACTTCCCAAACACACCTTTGATTTAATAATTTAAAAAAAAAAAAAAAAAAACAAGGGGCTGCATGGAGACTATATCAAATCATTGCTCAACTCTTATCAATATTATAATTGCATTCTAAGCTACATATACTTTTTAAATTAATGAATATCTTGGAGCCTTAGATCTCACAAATTAATCTGTTAAGCCATCGAATCAAGAGATTCCTTTGAAATTTCAAAGGAATCAATTCCTCTAGATGAGTTCCGTTTTTTAATTGGATATCTTAATGCCAAATCTGCAAAACCAAGCAGATGAATATTGATCGACTTGTTGATGCCTGCAGCAGCAAGATGGGAGCATAGACAGCAAATTTATGGGAAAGAATCAAGTAGTGGACTTGTTGATACAGAAACTAACCTCTTCAGGGTTTTCAATACCACCAGCAATTTCCTTGTAGCTGATTTCTGGAGCCACGGATACTCCAACTCCATGGTAGGAAATCACTCTTCGCTCACCAATTTGTTTCTCCACCTGAGTAAATGATAGCCTCCTTAGATAAAACAAAACCATCACAGACAACCATTGACTTTTCTCAGATAGAAGCATACCCGGGTTGGTGGCGGCATGATATCATAGCATAGAAGTGCTAAAGGATATATATGCCCTGGAACACCTGAGTGATCAGAAATCCTTCTCATGTTGTCAACTGAGGATGAATCAAAGGGCGCCTGGCCACCTTACATCAGTAGCAATAACAACAACAACAATAACAACAACAACAACAACAATAGTAATAATAATAAGATCACCACTGCAATAAGAAAGGGCTAATGAAGTGCGGCCTTTTCGCTTAATGAAATTGGGTGCAAACCATACCCCCCCCCCCAGCTTTCCGTTTTTTACTTTTTAATTTTTTTAAAAAAATCTAGTCATGCTTCATGTTCTCCTCTATGAATATTTGTATGATATCAAAAATTACTTAGCTAGATTTTTATGTAATCCAATGCATATGATTCTTTTTAATTGTATTCTTTAGTATTATAGATTAGAAAAGCTTTCAATCAAGTTTTATTTTTTGATATTTGAGCTAAAGAAATAGTTTTAAACACAATGCATGGCAAATCAGATTCAATGATCCATCTAGACACACTTAGCCCTTGAGTCACACAAAAACAGAAGCTGATTCCGTCTGTCTTTAATCTAGACAAAATTCCAAATTCCCTAATATCCAAACCACCTTATCTAGGCACATGGGTATTTTATTCTGTTAGAACCACTGAAATCAAAAATGATAAAGTAAATTTAAGAAGATGCTTGTAATGATAAGTAGCAAATTGTTTTCTACAGTTTTTAAGTAGTAACTGCCATGAGAATGATGGAAAGAAACAAAAAAATGCAATTTGGCCAGCTCAAAAGACAATAAAAAAAAAAAAGCTTACTGGGTATAATTCATTTGTCAACGGATCTGGGCGGTCCCTGCCACCACTTGGCGCAATCCATATTATCCGTGATCCCGCCCTAAATCCACATGAACCAAGAGTCGAATAAGCACATGGTAATGAGTGCAAATAAAAAATACCAATTATAATGAATAAGATTGAGATGTAATTTTATTGAATATTCCATGACAATGAGGGCAGGCAATGATTATTCAAATTTAGTAAGAGTTATAAGAATGGAAATGGTTGATAGCAAAAGGAAATGAATAGAAATCAACCCAAACCTGTCTAGATGAACAAGGTATTTAAACAGTTAAACTTCAAATTAAGGAAGAGCATGCGAACAACAAAAAAAATCAAAATCAAAATCTTTGCCAGTGGGAACAAAGTCTGAATTGCAACCATGAAGACAAAAATACAAAGATGCATTATTCGATGATGATGAAGTAATAGGACTCATTAGGCATGTTTATCACCACTTTAAAATGATTCGCCAGTACTTCCATATCTTCAGCAAATGTAACTATATATTAAAGATCACTTGCACATCAAAATAATCCCAATCATAGCCAATGCATCAGTATCAAAATGTGACAGTAGAACTTTTTTATTAACAAATCAAATACAATCAATGAATGCAAGGAGCACCATAGAAGCTACGTTTCAAATTTTCGGTTATATAAGCATGGATGGGCCCATGTCAATTCTGATACCATGGAATCCAACAGGACCGAAAAAACCCCATTGATCTGCCACTCCGAGAGAGAGAGAGAGAGTGCCAGTGATGATTGGATGGACAAAACTTTATAATCAACTGGCGAGAAGTGCCAAGTTGAATATTAAGTATTATTTTCTGAATTTTAGTAGCAAACAAAATGCAAACCTTGACATACCTCAAAAGCAAAGCCATCTCTTTCAAACTCCTGGTATTTGCTCTTTTTTTCATCTCAACCAGCTCAGGAATGTCATGCATGTGCTTCTTTGAATATACACAGAGAAGGTTTCTGGCATTATATGGAATTTAAATTGCTAAGAATGACTACAGCTTATTAGCATTCAAAATTTGGTAAGAGACTTTCCCAGAATTATTCAAAGGCATGAGAATTCAGGAGAACCTTCCCATGCTGAAGGGCTTGCAAACAGGATCTGTCACAACTCGATCTCCAGCAACAAAGATCTACATGATAAACCACAATTGGTTGTTGCTCAATCCTCATTAGACTAACATAATTCCTTCATTCACTAGAATATCACAGAATAAATTGCCGTACCAATCTCTCAGCAAGATGGGGTTCTGTTGTATGAAGCAACAAAGAAATAACCGCAGGATCTGCTTCTGTTTGATGGTTGGATATTAGAATGATATTGTGGCCCTACACACCATAATGCAGGAGAATTGCTTATTTCTAACAAACCACACAGAAATAGTGAAAAAGAAGAAAAAACAGAATGGATTAAAATTGTGGAATTTCAGAAGGGAAAAAACTAAAGGTAGTGAAGATTCTCCAAATTAATCTGCATCCAGAACACCATATCCCCTTCTATCCAAAAAAAAAAAAAAAATCCCCAGCAAAACAGACAAAATGTTGCAGATTATTAAGTAACAACTGAAAACTATATAGCAATTGGCAGAAAATTCATAGGCAGCTAGTTAAACATTGATTTCCCATGTATCGGAATGCCACAGAATATAAGAGAGAATTAGTTAGACGAACAGGCATATTGCATTATCGTATCTCAAAAAGAATACATCAATAAGATTCTGCTTCTTGAGAAAAAGATCACCAACTTGATCCTATAACGAGCCAGAATATCCAACAATGACCAGTGAAAATATTTATTTTTCCATATCATTCCTGCTTGATCATGTCCATTACCATGCATTTATTTTCTACTTCAAGAGTTTTTTGCATTTACATAACTCTGGGGATGGGCATACATGTACACAGCCTTACCCTTGATTTGTTGCAAAGATGTTATTTTTCATGACTAAAATTTAAGACCTCTAGTCACAAACTCAACAACTCCAATATTTGCACCTAAAAAATGTTCTTAAGAATATATATTTGACCAGCTACCAGTTTTAGTTGTGGAAGTGTAAATTTTGCAATGAATGTGACATAAAGAAGGTCAGGACAAACAAGTTGTATCAACATAACTGAAAGCACAAAATCTTAGAATAATTTCAAGAAAATCAACCAAAACTGAGCACCTTTTGAAGCTTCTCTTTGATGTCATAAAAAAGCGGGATGTTGCCAATATATGAATTTCTGAAGATTCCAAAAAGTAAAGGAAGTCAAGAAACATAATCAAGCACATCAGGGGAAGCCATAGTTGCTGTTCTATACATTTGAAATGTAAGAAAGCTGTTTCCATTGCAATAGCTTTACCAGGTCAGGTGATGAGTCCTTGGCGCAATGAAAGAAGAACAGAAAAACAAATTTAAAGTAGTTCAACTGGTTAGCTGTTTAACAACTACAAACATGTCACTGGCAGTGAACAATGAGGGCATCAAAAACTTTTGAAAGAATGACCGCAAAAATGAAACCCAAAAAAAAAAATAGAGATGTGAGCAAAGTGATGTATTTTACTAACCTGAAATCTATCAAAGGCTGAACATAATTTTGACCAAACATGTAGTAGTCAAAAGGCTCTCGTATTGCTTCGTGATGGGATTGAAAAGTAAATGGCTCCTACAAAAACATGGGCCTTTGTAAGAGGCTCAGAAATACAGAACTGCCTCTAACTTCCTTCTGAGGCATCCAAGCATATCATTCTGTTATGAAGTCGGGAAAGTAAAAACTGAAAAGCAGATAAGATAAAAGTCAAACCTCTACTTCCAATAATATGCGGTCAAAGGCAACAGCCATATTTGACAGAATGATCTCGCTTGCTCTTGGATTTCCACTTTGTCGAACCTGACAAATGGGTTGGAAAAGCTTCTATAATGCTCTGGTATATAAGATACACCAGGACGATATACATGAAAAAGAAAAAAGTGAAAACTCAAAAAATTTCCAGGTTTGTATATGAAAGAAAACATCAGTTGCGAACATGCAGTTGTGATTTTTTATATTAAAAAATTGAAATTCTTCAACAGAATAGTACTAGTATCAAACCTTAAAGGACTCTATTAAACTTCCACAATAGCTTTCACCATGAATCCCAAATTACAAACGTTTAATGGCATTGAATATTGTCGGAAGACCAAATTAGTTGGCATTAACTTTCTGATGGACGAATTCTCAGTTTAGGAATCAAGCTGGCTATGCAAATAGCTTTTTAATGGCAGCATCAACAAATAACTAAAGTTTCCAGACCAGGGAACGAGGTGCTGCCCGGTACCCACCGCTCTGAAGCTGTCCCAACAAGAAGTAGTAGTAGTAATAACAATAAAAATAATTATTATCACTGATACTATTATTATACAAATACTCATAAGACTTGGATCCTAATTCCTAAGTAAACCAAGAAACAAACCGCATGTTCCCACGAATTCAATTACACAAAATATATATATTACCGCATTTTGATAATTCTCATATACTTCCTCCATGCGCGCAGCAACACTTGGGGTAAGCCTTCCTGCTTCCAATTCCTTTCTGATGCCAGAAAGTAGCTCTGCAGTTACTATACATGATAAGCAAATGACTCCAATCCAGATCATCGCAACGTAAATAAGCGGCTCAAGCACCAAAATCTCGAACTCATCTCACCTTCCTCGCTTCGAGCATTAAGAAACGTCCGCGAGTGCCGAACCTCCTTCTCTTCACCGGACTGAGAAGCAACGGCCGCCATTCTTTTCAGCGAGCTCGCCCTCTCCGTCAGCTCCTTGTGCTCCACCAGCTCGGCTATCGCTCGAACCTTCAACGAGTGCGCGGCGCACGGGCAGCACCAACGGCCCTTCGATTGAGAAGAAAAGGAACCGGCGGCGACAGCCAAACTCTTGGACCCGACGGAAGAGCTGGAAACCCTTGCTCCCGGAAACGACCCGGAAAGCGTCGGCGGAGCCGACAAGATCGACATGAGCTCAAAACGAGAGCTGAAATGACGGATCTTCTACTGCGGAGTTCGAGTGAGCAAGAACTTCGAGATTCGAAAAGGTGAAGAATGAGAAGCCCAAACCCTAGTTTTCCGTTGGGGTTTGCCACAGAAAAGCGGTGGTCGACTTGCGTCCTTCCTCGATCGGAGGCTCCGGATACAGAGAAAGAGAGACGGAAGGTTATTTATAGTCACCTGCGGATCCGGAAATACTCAATCATTGCTGCTGCCATGGCGGGGGGATTTCTGCTATTCCAGACGTTCTTTTGACATCTCGCACCCATGTCTTTAATGAGTCCTATTTCATAAACTACTTCGATTCCCGTTGTCCCGCAAGAAGATAACAGCACGGGCGGAGAGAAGAAAGGGCTGAGAGACTAATGATCCCGTGCTCTGCAGGTCTTCTTCGCATCGCCACAGCTTACAGGGTTTTAGCTGATTCTAATGCTCGCGGGTTTTCTTAAAGGGCATATTATGACAATCAGGGTGTGCTTGGACAGTAATAAAAAAGATTAGGTTAATCTAAAATTTTTCACTTTTTATAATTATTATATTTTTTAATTATTTTTTCATATTTTTCTATACAATTATCTTACTTTTTAATTATTTATATATAATTATTCATATAATTAACATATCTATTGTAACTTTATTCTTTTTACTATTCATCATTATTCTTATTATATCATATTATTTGATAATT
>JAXCLR010000073.1:3897868-3918701 GCA_035584095.1 Annona squamosa
TAAAAAATACAACAACATAGACGCTAGGGGTAATTTGGGCATTTCTGAAAAATTATTAACCACTGTGTAACGGTTCCATCACTTAACGTAACGGTCACTAACGGCGTGAGCTTATTTGGGATTTTGGCAAAACGTAGTAGGTATATTTGAGATTTCTGATACGTAGTAGGCATATCTATAAATATGGTCAAACGTAATGGGTATATTTGGGAAAAGCCCTTATATTTAAGATGGGAGGCAAAATGAAAACAGAGATTATATTATGACAAAATTGAAAAGTAGTAATATCAATTACATGAACGAAGATAAATATAAATGAATAATTACTTAAAAATATATATTATTATAGGTTGCTTACTACCTTTATGGGTCCTGATCATAATTAATTAGAGTATTCGATGAAAGAATATGAGACATATGATGGAGTTTTTATTAAAAAAATAATTATAGTAAATCAATAGATATAAGTGGTTTGATCTTTTCAGGTAGCTGTGTGTCCGGCCCAAAAATCTATTTTTTTTATTATTTTTCATTTTTTCATGGGCAAGTAAATCCAGGTATATTAAATTTATAAATCAGAAATTACGGAAATATCACTGTATTTAAATATTTTTTTGGATTTTGAAATATAGTGACATTTTTATAATTTTTAGTCTATAATTTTAATACACCTGGATTTACTTGCCATTAAAAATAAGTTTTTTCGTCCAGCCTAAAAAAATCAAGCCTCTAAATATAATAAGCTTTCCATCAATTGTTCAATCGTCGAAGTAGGGGAGGGGGGAAAAAGATAGTGTTATATGAAATTGGAGTTTCATAAATGCCCAACCATTCAATCAACTTTACTCTACAAAAAATAAATCAACTTCAAGATATAAAGGAGTGAATGTGGTACCAACGAATCTCTTCTTCACTGGTTTAAGAAAGACCTTGATTAAAGTATGTTTGAGTAATAATAGAAAGGCTTTGATAAGTGACTGTGTTGCAAAAATAATCTTTATTAAAACAATTGAAAAAATAACTAAAAATAAAAAATAATGATAAATAATTAAAATGTTAGATTAATAATAAAATTCTCTCCATTTCCACGAGTTAGCCAAACACACAAGTATTTGGATCATTCTAAGTGAATATTTCCATTTAACACATTTTTATTATGCGTATATTACAATAATAACTATTTTTCTTGTAATTATCTATATTCTAATTATTTTGTATATTGCTAACAATAAATTTATGTGATGACCATATTTTCTTCTCTCACGTGCCTAAGTGCACAACCACCTATTAGTTAGAGACATAAGAGGAAAAGACATTGGCTAAAATTTTATCTTTTCATTTATTTTTAATAAATATTAATATGGTAAAATTGTCTCTATGGACCCAGCCTTATTTAAAAGCCATAGTCTTATCTTTTAAAGTTGTTACTATAATTGACCTAATGAGAGTAGGGTATACATTTAACCAATCTCTTCAAGAGTAACTCATGAGATAGCTATACAAATTAATGCCTCATTACATGTAGTAAAGTCACATTGGTTAACTCTGGAGCCCTTGTGCCATCCTTTTTTGATTGTTTGGTATTATACGATGTTATATTTGATGTTATATTCAAGCTCATTCATTTTTTAACAAGAATAAACTCCCACCTATCTATATGGAGACCAAGCTCTACCTATATTAAACTCGGACATATTGTCAAGAAATGAATACTCAAACACATTCGCCAAAAGTTAAACTTATGTCCTTCCACATATTTGACAAGAGTGTTACCACTACAATGGAAACCCTAATGGCGCCCTTGTGTCATCCAAGTCACTATACTTGATCACTTCTTTGATATTGATATCGGCAAAGGACAGCCCATGCTGAGAAAATTGCTCAAACATTATCATTCGACTTGATTTGATTATAAGATCTTCTTCAAGTCTCTTGCTAGAAGATCACATATCAACTCATGGAAGAAACATATATAAGGTAAGCTTTGAAAAAAAAAAGGAGATTTTTCTCTTTAAGTCTATAATATCACATCATTGTCACTTTTTTTTTTTACTCTAATCATAAGATTATTCACCAATTTCTCATAGCCATACCAAGGGCATCATTCTACTCTGATTTTCTTAAAATACCGAAAAGTGTATTCTACTGACATTTCATGAACATTTCTGTCCAACTAAGTATCCGTTACTTGTTTGTATTATCCTATATTTTAAATTCATTTAGTAATTTTTCTGCCACTTTTTCTCACTATTTGTTTTTATTGGTATTTACAACATTACGTTTGATATGATAAATCAAGTTCATTCACATGAGATAAGGTAAGCTCTCACTTATACTCACAAGAGACTATGAAGATATTTGGTAATTAATATTTTTGTGAAATTGTAAGATAGGATGTTGACTGAAAAATGAAATATATATGTTAAAAATTGTATAATTTATAAGAAATAATAGGCGTAAGTTGAAATAATAGGAGTAAAGTTAAAATAAATAGGTCTGATAGATGTAGTTAGTAGCAAAAATGATAATATAGAGATAAAAATGAAAATTATAATTATTAATCGGGGCTTAGGAAACCATGCCCCCACAATTTCCCATCCCACCGCACACATGAAACTTTCCAAACAACATCTAAACTTCACTTTTATTTTACAAAAGACAATTGCTCCCTTTAATATGGGATTATTATTTAATCTTTCATGAAGGTGTTGATAGCCACTACCCCTCATTGATTTCCTGTTTTATTTGTTGTGAAATGAAAACTAGAAAATTTTTATTAAAAATTAAAAATTTTGAAAGGGCAAAGAGATACAAGAAGGATAATGATTTTCAGTAAAAAAAAAGAGAGAGAGAAGTGATATAACATGAATAATGATTAGGAATAAAATAAATAAAAATAAAATATATAAGTTAATTTATAGTTATACGTAAATGGAAAAGAACAAATTAGTATAACTTAAATAAAGCAAAATGATCATTTCCGGTCAAAAATGTTAGACCAGTCCAAGAAAATTTTTTTCAAAATTTTTTTTTGCAAAATGATTAGTCTAGTTATACTTAATTTATAAACTAAATTTTACCAATTTTAGAGATCATATTTATTTATTTTAGATTTTTAAACACAGAGATATTTTTATCATGTTTCAAAATTTTAAAATAACTAAAATATTTCTATGTTTAAAAATTCAAAATAAATATATAAACATCTCCAAAATTAATAAAACTGTTTTGTAGATTGAATATAATAGAATAACAATTTTGTAAAAAAATTTAAAAATTTAAAATAAATATTTTAAATCGGTCAGAAATTGACCATCTCACGTGATCGGACCTCAGCAATAAAAAGTCGAGCAGTTACGCCGTTAAGATTTCGGAAACTTGCGGAGTGGGGTGAGTACGGAATTGCAGGAAGTGTTATTTTTTTTGGATGAGATCGCGTTTTTACCTGCCATCAAACCGACACTTGTGGGCATTAGACATCGCATCTCTAACATGCGGCTGATGTTTTTGCACAGCTAATAATTTTTTTACCGTACGCCCGCAACCGGAGGCTGGACTCTGGAGCCGCTTTGCCCTGCTTTTTGGCTTTAAATATTTAAAATGTTTAAAATATTTTTATATTTGAAAATATAAAATAAATATATTTTTTTAAAAAAATGAAAATTCATTAAACTCACTTATATTAACATGCAGATAAAAAAATTCAAAAACTTAAAAAAAATATATTTTTGGGATAAGGATTGCAATGATTATCCTCTTGTCCCCAATATTGTCATTGTGTGGTAAATTATGAAAAGAAATTTGAAAAGTTACCGTAGAAAAATTTAATAAGATAGGACTAATAATTAGATGCGGAAGACAATTGTATGTAAAATTGGGTAGAAATAATTAAAAAGTAAGATAGTTGAATTAGAAGATGTGTAAAACTAACTATAAAGTAGGGTAGTTAGATGGAAAAATGTATTTTTTTGGAAAAAAAATTTCCCCTACTTACCAAATGCACCCTTAAACTATAAACTATATTTTTATCATTTTTAAAATGTATATATTTTTAATTTTAAACATAAGAATTAGTTATTTAACAGAAACATCCCAATATTTAAAAACAAAAAATATATTAATCTTTAAAAATAATAAAACTTTACTTTATTATTACACCTAGAATAATAATTCTATAAAACAAAAATATTTTTGGTGGAGCCATTATATACCTTAAAAATGTATTCGCATCAGAGTTTTTTTCTTTTTTTCTAAATTCTATTCCAATCCCGATGGAAGACCATCCTTCTTGCCCATTTGCAATTAGATTATTTTCTCCCTTATCTCTACTTAATTTTGTCCAAGTCATTGATTCAAACAGTTCTTGAAATATATATAAAATCCACATCACAAATCATATATTAATTAATCGAATTATTTAAAAAATTATGGCCGAAACATTTAAGACCATGACATGCTGTTAAGTGGCAAATTAGTCATGTTGCGCCAGTGCTCGTTCATATTTCTGTAAAATGCAAACAAAAATTTGTTGCATATAGTAAAGAATTTTTTTTTTTTTATCATTCCGTCTTGAAACTTAACAATATCTTTTTCTTTGTCCGGCAACTCAATCAGGCCCAAATTACTATACATTTTACCTCAACTAACGACAATCACTCTCCATCTAGACCTTTGTCTGCTTTATCTCTACACCCTACTGGATTCCCTTAGGCATTGCGGTCGATTCCATCTGTAAAGAGTCCACAATCCCTCTCCCACTCCAACACCTAACTTTAATGAATCTCTGGGCAAAGACTCCCTCATCACTGCTCCAATCCCCACATAATCCTGTAAGAAAAATGAGTAAAATTTTTTTTTAATGATAAATTTCCTGTCTTCCCCAGTGACCACGCATTTCGAAACGGGACGAGATGTGAAATAATGAGATACGTGATGAGATAAAAAAAAACATATATATGTTTGTTGTGAATGAAAAATGTCATATTGAAAGTAGAAAAAGTTGTTTCCAAATAGAATAAAAGGTTATTATCTTTTGAGAATAAAAAAGTACTAATATTATATCCCATCCTCATCTTATCTCATTGGCGAATAAGATTTCGAAGTTTTTCTACTGAAAAATATAAAACTAGCATAAAACACTGCTGGATGAAGCCCGGGCAAATGTGGTTCCATTGCCCAAGAATCAGGGCAATAGGCAATCCTCGTGGGTCTGCAAACAATCTGGACTCTTTCATTAATTGGATATAAATGAACTCGCACCGCAAGGGGCAGCAATTCCTTTTTGATGATCATTTTCTCCCATTTACCAATGGACACAGAAGGAGAGATTCTACTCACCTAACGTCACAGATTAGGCTAGCGTGAAAGCCTCATTAATTTCTAGCAATTTTGTTAGTTTTCTTCAAATTCTCCCTATAATAGAAACTTAAGCAAATTTGGATAAGAGGCAGAAAATATCTTGTTTGATCTTGGTATGGAACAAGGGAATTGAAATGACCGCATATGTCTACTCGTATAATGTATTTGGAATTTTCTGTTTCTTTTTTCCATGCTAAAAATTAAATCTTTCACAAACAAACCCAATGTCTATATTTGACTGAAAATTGTTTCTACGTGTTCCTAATTGATAAAACAAATCAAGATTTCTTTAAAAAGGTTTGGGCTATGAAATAGATTCTTAAAATTTTAAGATAATCAGTAAATACATGGTATATTTCTACTATGCCTCGTCGTTTCAGACCACTCCGAAATACGACCATTTCAGACCTATCCAAAACACAATTTTTTATTTTTTCAATTTTTTTTTTTTACAAAACTGTTATTCAAGGTTTCATTTATAAATAAAGTTTACCAATTTTAGAGATGCGTATATATTTATTTTGAATTTTAAATACAAGCGCATTTTAGTCATTTTAAATTGTTGAAACATGATTAAAATATTTTTATATTTAAAATCCAAAATAAATATATATACATTTTTCCAAATTGGTAAATTTTATTTTATCAATTAAATATAACTATATTAACACTTTTGTAAAAAAAAATTTAAAAAATATGTTGTTGGATAAGTGTTACGGATTCAAAATAATCATTTTGCTATTTCTACTAGGTTAAGCCAAAATAATCGGAACCAAGCTCTAAATAGGCTACTCCATAATGGGAAAAGATGTTGAGATTAATATCTTTTATACATTTTCTTACTTTTTTTTTGTAATTTCATGTCATATTTAATTATCCAATTCTTATCCTATTTATTTTGTTACATCCTATTTTCATTAAAAAAAAAATTATATATTTTATCCTCATTAGCCCTATTTTTTGTAAGTGCGTCGATCGAAAACAGCTGCGGGTAAATCGTTCAATATACGAGTGACCAAAAAATATATTTTTGTTTTTGTAAAAAATATAAGCCCCAGTTAAATTGCACCATTGTGAATTTTGTTATTTAAAAAAAATTATTTTTGTCGAAATAAAAAGAAGGAGATGAATTCATTCGTATGTCTTGTTTTAAAATAAAAATCTAAAATTTTTAAAAAAATTACCAAATTTCACTGAAGTGCAATCTAAATGAAGCTCACACTTTTATTTAAAAAAGAATAGTTTTCTTATCACCCTACATTGGCCGGCCGTCTGTAATTATGGGCGCTTTTATGCTTGTCTTTGCTCCTATTTCTTTTTCCTATAAATTTCTTACCCAACATAAGCTAGCTTGCGTTGCATTTTTTTTTTTTTTTTTTTTTTCAAGAGAGAGAAGTTCCCTTGCAGTCTTGCAACAATTAAAAAGCAAAACATATCGAAGTGGAGAAGCATAAAGTTGCACTACTAAAAGAGAAGGTAAGAGAATAAATTTTAATTTCTAAGATTTGTTTTTTGAGCAACTAGAAGAGTGTTTTCTCAAAGGAATATTTATGTTGGACTCTTTTCTTCCAAAGAAGGAAGCCTAAAGACATAATGCTAGCAAAATTAATTTTGGAGAGCTATCAAGTGAGTTCAGATTTTTCGAAACCCAGAATCTTATAAATTAATTTGCTATTTTTGGAATTTTCACAGAATTAGTTCAAACTGAAGTTTTGAAAGGCCTTATAAAATAATTCTTTTTTGGAAGAATTCAAGCTGAGTGCTCATGCCTTAATTTTCCATAAATAATTTTTAAAGATTTTCCACAGTTCTATGGACAGAACCGGATCGTACAATGAATTTAAGAGCGGATGAAAATTAAGGGAAAGGCTTGGACACCCATCAAGCAAAGAAAGATATATTCGAAAAGTAGAACAGATCAGATCAATGGCCAGATAAATTGCATATTATGAGATGCAGTACCAATGACTCCAATTGACCTTGAAAAAAAAAAAAAAAAAAAGATCCCCAAGCTAGAATCAACAGTGACAAGTCATCCAACAGATAAGTGGGCGCCCAAAATCACAGAAGTTAGAAAGTAAATAATTGGATGAAGTATATGTTGATGGTTCAGATCAAATAATTAGACCCAAGAAATCAGTGATTGTAAAGAAAAACAGTTGAGGCTCTCATAGTTGGATCCATAAAATGATGGGATTGTAATTCGAATCCACTGAATTTTATTAAAGAAGATGATGCAATTGGATACAAACACAAGGAATTGCCGTTGATCTACACTGGCAATCAGTGATTTTATACGGAAACAATATTGCCGAAACCTCTACACTGCTGCTCTCTCTGCTCGCTTGCCTTCTAACCGTCTCTAGCTGCCATTATCATCAGCAGCAAATACATCATTATTTTTATGAAATTGGCCTTAGATTTCCAGCATTTTCATTATTCAGATTATTAATTAATAATGACTTTTTTTAACCTCCGTCCAACGCTATCGTTGACATCAAGGAAGCATCCATACTTATGAAAAATAGAATAGTTGTAAGAGAAGATATGAAAAATAATTAAAAATAAGATAATTATGAAAAGTAAAAACTTTTAATTTAAAAGTTTTTACAGTAAAACAAACACATATTAGAGTTTTTTTGGGTAAAGCTGAAAATTCGACCGAGTGCGTAAAACTTAAGCAGGAAACATATTGTGTCAAAGTTCTCTACGCCGACGTCTTCGAAGGCAAATTTGACCGTCAGGGATAAAGCTTCGCGTGCAGCGCTGATGGGAGGGCCACAATGCTCTGGGGGAGACTGTAAGCTCTTGTACGGACAACAAAGACATCTCCACCACGGGTGGGCCCAATAACCCGTTGAAGGCCTACAGCTAATTAAATGGACCCGGGTGCATTGAGACTGAATGCACCCGGGTGTATATAATTAGGTTCCAATTAAATGCGTACAGTACATTAATGAACGCAGCATGTCATCGTTGGACTCCCGGGAGCATTTAGCTCTTAATGCTCCCGGGCACTTAATGCTCCCACCTATACTTTTTTTATTTTCTTTTGAAATTTTTTTTTACAAGATTGTTATCTAGATGTACTTAATATGTATATAAATTTGTACAATTTTTGGAGTATTTTAGATATTTATTTTTTATTTTTGAAACCCAGTGACATTTTAAATAATTTAAAATTACTAAAATGTTACTCATTTTTCAAAAATAAAAAATAAATATCTAAAATACTCTAAAAATAATAAAAATTAATATAGATGTTAAATATACTTAGATTTATAGTTTTATAAAAAATAAAAATAATAATAAAAGGGTGTATGCGCCCGAGACCGTATATGTTAAAAACTTTTCAAAAAAAATAAAAAATTTTAACGCTCTTGAGAGCACTGGATAGAGTCTGTCATCGTCAACCCTAGGCCTGCACAATGGATTCAATGCGCTGGAATTTTTCAAGGTAAAAAACATCACGGAAGTTTTCCATCTTACTCTGATATAAAACTTTTTGAAATGAAAAAAAAATGATATGATATAATGTGGATAAATAAAGAATAAAAAAAGCAAAAAAAATAAGGTTAAAATAGATAAAATAATTATATAAATAGTTATATAGAAAGAATTGCAAAGTGAAATACTTGTATAGAAAAATATAAAAGTTAATGATGAGTGATCCTGTTAACTTGGGCTAAGTAAATGTAAATGTCTCACTTAGTTCACCTTAAAAAACCTATTTACAACAACTTTTTTTATTTGTTTCTACGTGCATTTGTTTATCTAAGTGTATTTAACATATAGACCAAATTTTAACATTTTTGAATATGTTTATCTATTTTTTAAGATTTTTAAACATATATATTTACACACACACATATGTATATTTAAAATAACCTTATTTTTAAAAATCTAAAAAAAATATACACATATCCAAAAATGGTAAAACTTAATTTATATATTAAATACACTTCGATAAATAAGTATATGAAAAAAAAAGCCAAAAGAAATTATTTTAAATAAAATTTTTGATATGAGCTAAGTGAAGTATTTACTTAGCTCGAACTAACAGGATTATTCTTCAAAATTAATTTAAAATAAGATAACCATATCGAGTGAAAATTTTTAAATTAAAAAATTTTCATGAATGCAAGCCACACCTAAAGTGAAAAAATCATTGGGGTAGCAGTAATAGTATGCTCTCGGCATGAAGGAGAACATGCGATGATGTATGCATTATGCATGCATGAGAAATTTTTTTCTAATGGGAGCAAGCTGCCTGCTCCGCTGCACGTGCGACATGGAGCTTCCCATCCGAATAAGTGGGACCCTTTGAAGAAGGAGTTGGCATGTGATTATGTGTGATTGGAGTTGGACAGTTGTACCAATATGCCCTAATTTTCACAAAAGCTGCAAATAATCCTTCAGCTTTTCCTTTGCTGTGGTTCCAAAGTGACCTCAATCTTCTAAAAGGACAAAAAAATGGATAATCACACGATAAAATTGGTCATGTTAATCCTTTATATGTAAATGCCGATAATTACCTTTATCTTTATTAGCATTGCTGGCTTCTGTATCTTTGGTCATCATCCCGACTCTTTTACGTCATAATATTATTTTATTTTATTTTTTTATTACCCGGTTCACGGTGCTAGGCTGCTAGCTAGCTGACTTTTCAATCCATTTCACCCTTCTTTTCAGGCCAATCCAGGGAATTAATTCATCGAAATTTTACTTCACATGCTGCACAGAAATTACTCAATTGCGTGTCTAATCACATGATAACAATGTTTTGGGTGTATTAGGTAACATGTAAAAATAACAAGTTAAAACTTTTTAATCTAAAACTTTTTATTTTTTATAATTATTTTATTTTTAATCATTTTCTCATATTTTTTTATACAACTATTCTACTTTTTAATTATTTCTATATTACTGTCTATATAATTAACTTATTTATTTTAACTTTATTTTCTTTACTCCTCTCATCATTCATTTTCTTTTATTTTGACAATTTTTATAACAAAAATTTTTCATTCAAAAATTTTATCACATTCCAAACACATAATCTGTTAAAAAAATGAAATGTGACTCGATATGTATGTTGGTGTGAATTAACGAATTGCTTTATGTATTCTTAGCGTCTGTTTCATGTTTATAAAAATCTCATTAAATACACATGTTCGTCAAAAGCATTGAGGAATAGCTATTTTGCAAACCTGAAAATTTTCTAAGAGATGACACTTTGGTACTCCAGCTAAGCACTCCTCGAATCTTAAATAGCCCGAGTGGCGGGAAGAAATGCCTAGCCAAACAAGCCTAAATTTGGTAGTCAAAAATGGTTTTTCTGCAAATTGCACTTTTGTTGCTTCCAGTTTGGTTTAAAATGTGGTTTCAAGATATTTTAACTCTTGATACCTTTGTAATTCTTTAAAAGCTTTTAAACTGGGCTTGTAATCAAGCATTCTTATAAAAGTTTAATTCTCACATCCAACCTGACCAAATATGCTGCGGAACAATGTTTTCAAAATTGAATCAGAACCAAGAGATTTTTTGCATTTTAAACTCTTAATTTTTTGCCTATTTGCATCTTAAATTCCGAAGTTTGATCATTTGTATTTTAAATTCTGAAAACTTTGATTCATTTCCATTTTAAACTCCGGCTCATAGCAGCGTTAAAATCTGTCATTAATTACGCAAAATGACATGAATATCTTTCGATATTTAAAAAAAACACTCAATTTTGTATTAAAGATGAAGATATAGTTGGAGCCTCCAAAAATAAAATAAAGGAAGTCTAGTATTCAAGTTCAAAACGTTTTAAAAAATTCTTTTTTAAAATATCAAAGGGCATTTATGTCATTTTATATGAATTAATGTTAGTTTTTAATACCATTATGAATAAGGGTTTAAGATACAAATAAATCAAATTTTGTAGAGTTTAAAATACAAACGGCCAAACTTTGAATTTAAAATACAAATGGGTAAAGTTAAAAAATTTAAAATGCAAAAAACACCTAATTATGTCGCTAGTTGGCTGATTTAATCAGTTCAATTGAGAAAATGGAGAATAAGTCAGAAATCCTATCCGGTTTCGACAACGCTAATGCATAGAGATTTTTTTACTACAGCTCGTTAGAAGTTATGTCGTGTAGAAGTTAATCCAGAGAATAAATCATTATAATTTTTTTAAGCAGGAAATACTTCCCTACTTATAGGCAAACATCATTATGTTAAAAAGAACCAGCAACCTCTTCCACTGCAAGGCCAAATGAGCCCTTCGTTAGGAGTGTGAGTCAGATAAGGTCATGTCTAATAAAGGACAACTTAACTTTAATCTTATTTGAAAGGGAAAATTCTTCCCGTATCCAGAACTTTTAACTAATATTTTTTTTGTACCTACAATAAATCAAAAATTTCCCGCATACCCACACTGTTTCACACATAATTCCTCTGATACCCAAGCCATCACAAATGGCCGTTATCTGGAAGAAAAATGATAATTTTGTCCTTTGATAAAAAATTCCCCACATACCCACAACATTTGCTTTTATTTATCTTATACTCATAACATTTTAAAAAAAATTTACACACCCAAAACATTTTACCTCTAATTCCTCTTGTGTCACCGTCATCATAGTCTATCAAGTTACACACCCAATCTGAATTGAACCTATTTTAAAAACGAGTTGGTTCGGCTTGGACAATTGTTAAAGTCATAAATTTGAAAAGTATTTCTACAAAAAGAACTAATTTTTATTCTTTCATATAAATTTACAACTGAAAATAGATTTAATTAAGCAAAATATTTTTAATATTATATGTTTATTAACAGGATTTCTAACTCAAACCGAACTAATTTCTATAGGGCTGGTTAGTCTATGAAAAATATGATTGCATTGAGATTTTATAATGTGACTTGGGTTGTATTTATTTCAATCCGAGTCAACTCGAACCGATTTACACCCATAACTGCAACCACTTCAAGATCAACATAAGCTTAATAAATGAAATTTCACAAACCATGACAATGATAGCTCGAGAAGAATTATGAGTAAAATATTGTGAGTGTGTAAGAAATTTTTAAAAAATATTATAAATACAAAAGAAATAATGGTCAAATGGGGTATACTTTTTTCACATCGGTTATTAAATTTCAGCGACAAAATAGTCATTTTTCTTTAGTTGACGGCAATTTGTAACAGCATGGTACTAAAGTAATTATGGGTAAAACATCATAAGTATGCAATGAATTTTTGATTTGTTGTGGGTATAAAAGAAATATTAGTCAAAAGTATTTAAAAAATCGTCTTTATAAAATCATATATTTTATAATTTTTTTCCGATTCATCACGCAAACAAAATCAGTAAAATGGGATATAAGGCTGGTCAGAAATCAGAATCAGTTGGTTCCATGAGGAAAATCTGCATTTTACTTTTTTTTTTCCGTATCATTCATCTGATATACAGGAAGCACCAGAAAATTCACCAGCACCAATTAGGTTAACCCAGAAACCTTCGTCTTGGAAATGAATTAGATTTTAAAAGCGCGAATTGCCACAAATACAGTGTATTTTTGTTGTAATATTTCTATTATTATCATAGACCGGCATTGTAATTATTAAAGATTGATGCGCTAGAGACTTGTTTAAAAGTCCGCAAATTTATGAACGAAGTAAAAAAAGTGATGATTAAATTTATTTTTATTACCAATAGATTAATTCATAAATACATACTTATTTTTATACTAGATGCTGCATCGTTTTTGCTAAAATTAAAAAAATGCAGTACATTAATAAAGCTAGTTTAGAAGTTGTCACAATTTTGTTATTCGTAAGAGGTACAAAAATGGAGATTTTTGTTTTGAGAAAATTCAAAGAGTGATAGATAGTTAAGGTGATAATAGGGGGGATTTTTTTGGAAGAATAAAAATGATAAACACTTAAAATATCAAATATATAAGAGTGGAAAAGTTTTTTTTTTTTTTACAACGGACCCTAAAAGTAATGAATTTTTTTTAGAATCGAATTGGATTTAAGGTAAGATTATAATTCGGACAAATTTTTAAAATAGAAATAGAGTTAGGTGAATGACCATACAACCCAACTGCCGCTATGCAACTGACAATCGAAGCAGACATGTGAATTAAATAGCAGTGAATGAAATTGTGACTTAAGGGCAGTACAAGAAATTGAAGTGAATGATCGAGTGTCAAGGTCTCGCCCTACAATAAAGGTGCCCTTCTTATCTTTTTATTAGAGATGCCTCCAACCTTTCTTTTCTCAGTTTTCTGGCACAAAAGGTAAAAAAAAATTGCTTCCCTCCTTGTTTTCACCCGAATTTTTCATCGTAGGAATAGACAGAAAAGGTTGGCAAGACAAGTGATAGATGGAAAGGATAGAGATATGGAAAAGCAATTCACAGTAAGGCATTGGAAAGAATAAAGAGAGAAACATGCAAAAGATTACCTCTTTCGTCTTCTACCCAATTTCACGAGAAAGACTGAATGCAAATCCAGTCTTGAATCTGAACCCAAACCAACCAATCTGACTCTAAAAATTTTAGGATTTGGGCTAACTTGAAAAAAAAAAAAAAAAGAAGAAGAAAAATTAGGCTAGGACTTAGCCCAACAAATTATAAACATGAGAAAGACTTCCACGACTTGTATGGTCAAGCTCCATGTAAACTCACTTGGATGATTAAATCAAACCCAAGAGGATTATCAATCTTATTATCTTACCTTAGGAATCCAAAGTTTGTTCAATTGGGACAAGAATTCAATCATGTAATTTTGTGTTTATTTTTGCTACCTTTTGTAGGATTCAATCATAAATTTTCATGCATCAAATAATTGAAGATTTGGTAAAAACTCAACAATGCCATGCATAAATGGCACCCACCACGAGTAGAACTACAAGGTGGGGGTGCAACTTAGGCCAAGTTGAGCCCAAACTCAACCCGCCGATCCGAAGAACCCCAGCTCTATTTTTCATTTTATATTTATTATAAAATATATTATATATATTATATTTAAACAATATTTCTTTATATTCTTCATATTTTATGTTATTATATCTATATTGAATACATATTTGGTATATTGTAACTTTATTATAAATCAAGTATATTATTTTCATTTATATTTATCTTTTATTTCTATCATTTACTTTTACACTCATTAATTTTCTTACTTTATCTTATTTTTTATGTTAAATTTTTCTTAGAAATACTCTTTATATTACTATTTTTTAAAAATATGTAGTTTAATTATATATTATTATATTTATTTATACAATTTGTTATTATTATTTATTCATATGAAATTCTAAATTTATCACTTTAAAAAAAATTAAATTCCTCAACATAAATTCCAATCCGAACCCGATTTTCAAAAATAGGGTTAGAATTTAAGTTTTATAAATAGAGTTAGGTTAGAATTAGGCTTAATGTTTTATAAATAGGGTTAGAGTTAAGGTCGAAGTGAATTCAAATTTCATAAGCCCAAGTTGCACCCTACTGTAAGGTAGTAATGAACGAATACTTCGATTTGTGAGAAAAGCCAATTTCTAACATCAAGACGATAATGAAGACTACATAAACAATGAAATTAGCCATCCTCGTTGCATTCATTTATTTTTCTTTTTTTCCCCTTGCAAACAATGAAATTATCTTTGCTTTTTCCTTTCTCTCAAGACTAATGAAGACTATCAAGTAGTAATGAAATTAGCTGTTTACCAGAAAACTAGAGAGAATTTGGGAAATTTGCTCTTCTTTGGGACACGATCTAGATGAGAACAAAAACAGAAAAACTGATGTAAGGAATAATGTGCATCTATAGTGGGACTGCTGCATTGTGTCTCCTAGTCCTCAGGCTCAGGGAGTTATTGGGGTTGTAGTTCCTAATTCTAGTAACCAAGGCCTCAGGTTAAGTCTTTATTATATTTCATGATGCAAATGGGTGTATGCATATCTAACAAATGGACAAAAAAACAGCTGTTTTTGAGCACCATGTTAGCATGGCTGACTGGACTGGACTATTCCAGCTGCAGGGATGGGGACAGTTCTCAACAGCTATGATGTCTCAAGCTGAATGATTTCAATAAAGGGCATTGTAAAAGAAACTAATATCCACCCATTGAATGTCATTTGTTTTGTCATAAACCAGCAGAAAACCTCTTTAATGAGTATAAAAAGCAGCTGAACATCCTCAATTCCAAGTTCCTATTCAAGTGTGATGTCTTCTGATTATTGGAAGCCTCCAACCTAATGCTTGAAGCTAGACTATACAAATGGGCAATCCCAGTTTGGATGGGAGAACTACTTCGGATCACAGCAATACCATAATTTGAAAATAATCACGCTTGTTGCAGGAATTACCTCTTCTTTAGCAGCAACAACTACTGAAGAGGATCCAGAATAGCACTAGCTATTCATCAAGGTAAAAGACAGTCAAGACAGACATAAAGGCAGAGAATGAAAAAGTAGCTTTTGCTGACAAGCACATAGAGCAGTAGAGTGGAAGAAAGCAGAATTCTTGCTAATTATCAAAAGGTCAGCAAATGCAAATTTTTGTAATTGAGATTTTGAACTGTCATCATTGGGATCCAATAAACCAATATAAGCACATCATAGGAATTCTACTGGCACAAGGTAAGCAAAAAGTCAGGTGGGAACAAGGTTAAAGCATCCATTTTGATGCTCAGACAACATCAGGGATATTAGGACAGGAAAAATCAAGAGAAGTACAAGAATCATAGAAATAAAACTGAAAGCAAGCATGACACCTCTCCTTTTTTCACTTACAGCCACTCCATTTTTACCTTTGCCAGACAGTTCATGCATCATTACATAGCTGAAAGTAGGAGAAATATTCCTTCTATCTTCTTCTCTTGAAGCGCCAAATACAACCTCACATGGAGTGAGGCCTATGTTCCCAGATTGTTGCTCGAAAATTTCAGCATTGTTGTTATCGACACGTTCAAGTGTGTAAGAAAGCTGCCTTCTAGTTGGTGATTTCCTAACATTATCTTTGTTAATATGTGATTGCAGTGTCTGAAACAGAAAAGTTAGCCCATTACAGCTTTCTTTAGAGTATACAATGAAACCATACAATAAAGAATACTTAGGCAGAGGTTTGTATGTCGCATCCATCATATTCTAAATAATACAAGACGAGGAAGTGAAAATATCAAAGGCTTTCTCTTTTACATAGAACCCATGTAAACCAAGTAAAACAATTTGTTTTGTGACTATTAACGCTAACAACCACACCTTTTTCCTATAAGCTGTTTTCTATAATTAATTTCGCTTGTGCAGCAAAATGCCGCTTTAAGAATTGGGAAAACATGGATTTGCCCTTACTCTGTTTCTCCTCTTTGAAGTTGATAAGTTCATCCGCCCCCTTCATAAAACTAAGCAAACTTAGATATGCTACTCTATCAAGTTAAGTAGCAAGTCTTACGAGGACTGGGGCAATTGGATTAAATCAAACTGAAGGATCTCATCTACTTCAAGAAACATAGAAGAAACAAGCAAGAAAAAGTATCCCTAACTTTGCAGCACACGACATTGGAGAAACCAAGTGTCCAAATTTTGAAAGATAAAAAAATACGCCACTAGTACAAAGTAATGGTAAATGACAAGGTTCAATTTACAGGCAGGAGATGACCAAGATCATATCCTTGAAATAGTGGAGTTCACCCTGAGTATAGTTGTCTGGGTGACTAAGGTCATCTCCTTGTTGTCTGGCGTTTTCTAGATTAACTCCTTTATGCAATTGCATTATGTCATCAAGTACATTTGTGTAACACAATAGCCATCTAGTCTTTTCTCATCACTGCTTTGTGGACTTTTGCTATTCTTGAGACATTTAATCCAAATTGAGATTTTTTGCATTTTAAATCCTCTAACTTTGACTATGTGCATTTTAAACCCCAAAGTTTGGCCATTTGCATTTTAAATCCTAAAAACTTTGGTTTCTTTGCATTTTAAACCATATCCCATAAAGGCATTAAAAACCACCATTAATCCATGGAAAATGACAAAAATATCTTCCAATATTTAAAAAAAGAAATATTTTTTTTACATTTTAAACTCGACTATTAGGCTTTCTTTATTTTATTATTAGATGCTTCAATAACATCTTTACCTTTAATATAGATTTAGATTTTTTTTTAAATATATCTTAGGGTATTTACGTCATTTTGCATGACTTAACGGTAATTTTTAATGCTATTATGAGTCAAGATTTAAAACGCAAAGGAAACAAAATTTTGGGATTTAAAATGCAAACGGCCAAACTTCGAAATTTAAAATATAAATAGGCAAAGTTAAAGGGTTTAAAATGCAAAATACCCATCCAAATTAACTTCCAAGCAGGCTGCGAACTTGCTGCCCTACCTGTTTCCTTTCAATAACCTGACACTCAGTTGTTCACCTCACCCAGCTCTAGCTAGATTTAAGGAGAGTAAACAACCTAAGTCAACATTAGTAAACCCCACGACAACATTTAAAAAAAAAAAAAGCAAAGGTATGCTTAGGACATTAGGCATACTAAAATTATCATGTTTCTGTAGGTTCCGCAACATGTTAGAATGTTAATAACCCAACAATAGATGCTTTCTATTGTATTTTGTATGTGGCTATGGTTATTTTAGAATCTTTCCTTGCTGAAGTATGCCTATACAAGGCACATCTTACTTTCCTGACACTTAACTAACAAATAGCTCGTGAACCATAGCATTTATGATTTCACTCAAAACTTGAGTTGGTTCAAAGGTGGCAGCACGCATGTAGAAAGTTAAATTATAAAATATACTCAGTCTGCTTCTAACTAAATTATTCCAACCATTGCTTGACTTGATCTGCAGATTTTTTTGATATATTCAACCATGATAGAAAATGGTTAACGTCATGTATAAAGGAGAATCAAATAACAAATAAGAATCGCATGAGTTATTTGTAATGGTTCCACATTATCGAGTGGCTTGTAGTGTTTTTTGTTTATATGTATGGGAATAGGCGTTCTAACTCAGTCGTTGATATGGAAGTTAGCAAATAATTCTCCGCAAGAAATGAAATAATTGAAATTTTTTGTAGGTCATCAAATAGATACTGATCAATTATTCTTTTAAATATGGACTTTGGGAGGAAGAAATCAATGGAAAGACTACCTGAGGACTTGGAGTAGCACTCCTTGTCATTGTTTCTGCAGGGCTTGCATCTGCGAATTCAGAGAACTCCTCTCCATAATCACTTCCCCTGTGATTGCCTTCACCATCTTTAAATCGATCGGAAAGAAAGCTTGAACAGTCGCAATCTGGCTCGAATGTGGTGAAACCATGCTCCAAGGAAGCATCAACTCCACCATTTTCAAACTTTGACATTTTTTGATTTGATGAAGCCTGCCCTATTGACAACAAAGAAATAGAATCACTCTCCACGATGGAATGAATGGTGCGTGACTCAGGTGATCCAAATCTTAGAGATTGACCAGCATGATGTAAATTCCTGAAATTAGTGTCTATAATCATTGACAGGCTGTTCTCAAATGTTGACCCTTCATCAGTAATCCTCCTGGCAGTCTGTAAGGTCTTAAATGCAGAGTCCCTGATAACCTGCACCTGATCCAATTGGCACTGCTCAATGACATTAACAATCATTGGCAACTCTGAAATAAAACTCCTTGCATCAATGCATTCCATCAAAAAATGTATCATCTGAATAGCAGAAAACCTCTTCTGTGAGTTGGAATTTCCATTCATCCGTTCAGCTGTTAGAATATCTACCCCAGATCGTAGAATGGACCGTGTATAACCTTCAACAGTTAAGCTGTTGTGCTTGCCCAAAGCCATTGCTAAGCCCATGTGAGAAATTGTCTGTGTAAGCTTCTCCTCCAAAGCACATGTTACTCTTAAGCAGACATTGTTAACAACCTCATCTGACGCAAACAGCCAGTTATCCGAATCAACAAGTGCTATAAGGCAGAGGGCGGCACCTGATGCAGCATTCTGAGGGGAGCCCATAAGGATCTCTGACAGAGGCTTACAGAGAGAGTGTACTATTTTTATTCTTTCATGGTTCGGTGTTGAGGGGTCTATACCATATCTTGCAACTGCTGACACCACCTTTGCACAGGCCTGATGGAGTCGGGGCGAAGATGTTATAGTCTTCACCACAGTTACCATGATGTTGTCAATCAGGGGCACAATATTTCGGCCATAGACGCAAGCAAGGACTTCATAGAGAGAGATGGTATGTTCCTCAGCAGATGAACCAGCATCTTCCATTTTGGAGATGGGGCCTAGCAACCGAGGATCTATAATAGAGTAGAAGTCTTCATCATTAGCCGCTGACTGGGTGTCATCCAGCTCCCGGGGGATGGCGGCACAACAATATCTTTCCATGGAAATTGCTGGAACAGAAAGATAACATCAGAAGATTGGTGACAAAATGGAAGAAATTGAAATTTGAAGATTTCTAAAAGAATGCTAGCAGAAACTAGCAACTCCTTTTCCTGCGCTAGCACTAGCGAGGCTCTTGGGAAGACGTAAAACTTTAAAACTAGATTGGTTCATGTGGTGGAAACTTCCATAAACCAGCATCGAATCGTCTTTTCATCCATCGATACCGGTAGCCAAATTTTCCTTCAGTGAAGAAATGCATGATACTTCTAAGCAAGAAAATCAATGCGTGAATAGTATGTCACTTTGTTACAGTAAAATGCTATGAAATTTCTGTTTTTCCTATCCAAATGCGAAGAAAAATCATTTTCGGCTAGAATTCAGAGATGGGTTCTTGTTTTGAATGTTTGCAGTTTTCAATTTCGAGGAGGAAAAGCACGAAATAAAATGTAAAAAACTCTACGTGGGTGTCTTCTATTTGTCGCAGTTGAGAGCGTCGGCATGTGTAGCGTCGACGCCTCGACGAACTCACGCGAAAAAACTCCTCAATCATTCACATATAAGGAATGAGGAAAAGAAAGAACAAACCCGTTGAGAAATTGAGATATCTTGAAAAGTTGCAGCTTTTTGTAGCTCTTACGCGCCGTTTTTCTTGTTTGCAATGTCTTTCTTTCTTTCTTTTTCCCCCCCGTTGTTCTTGTTTGCAATGTCTTTCTTTCTTTCTTTTTCCCCCCCTCTTGCATGGATGGGAAAAAGACCAAGATGAGATTTGCGATAGAAAGAGGAAGCAAAAGTAGAACCCAAAAAGGAAAAAACTCAAAAAGAGAATTTTTTTATTTGCGAATAAAAGATGGAATCGATGATTGATTGTCTTGGTGTCTTTTTCTATTTCCATCCAAATTTGAATTCGAAGCCGAAAGTTCTCCCGCCGCTTCTAGCAATGTCGAATTTAGCTGCTTTTCGGTAATCCAAGCTGGTACTGGTCTACTATTAAAAAAAATAAATTAAAGGGCTTTTCCCAAATATACCCATTACGTTTGACCATATTTACAAATATGCCCACTACGTATCAGAAATCCCAA
>JAXCLR010000073.1:3918801-3997982 GCA_035584095.1 Annona squamosa
TTGTAACTTTATTCTTTTTACTATTGATCATTATTCTTATTATATCATATTAGTTGATAATTTTTATTTTCTAAAATTTTTTATCAAAAATTTTATTCATTAACAAACACACTTTTAGATGATGAATGGACGGATGACTAAAAATTTTCCTCGTTCAAAATTTAAAGCTTGTAATTTCATATTGCGAGTGTACCGTTTTTCGTGCTCCAGCGACGGACGGTTTGGCTGGGAGCCACAAAGCGGTGCTACAGCCCCACTCGACGCAAGAACGCACGCAAGTTGTTGTGCTCGATGCTCTTCGATCAGATAGAGCAAGGGAGAGAGACGGGAAGAAAGTCCGCCACGTGGTAATTTTTTATTGGCAATCTCTGCGGACGCTGCGACCGATAGTGACTGAGGACGAGCATGGAGTTCTACGTGGGCCCTACATGTTATGGTGCACCGAGTGAGTGCATCAATCCATGAACAATGCACTTGCTCCAGAGCCAAGGAGGCCCATCTGTGCTTGATCCATAACATTGATCAAATGTCGTTGGCTATGTTGAATTTAGATCGAAATTTTTATCTGGAAAATATTACATTGGTTACCCGGGGCAAGCTGCTTTAGAGACGCATCCTGACCGTCCGTTTCAGGAAGTGCCAACGGCCGGGATGCGATTTTCACGAGCTAGGGCACGACAGGACAACGGCCGGTTTACGTTATGTAATGGAAACGATGGTAGGCTAACAGCAGACAAACCTTCGTAACTAAAATCACTTGGTTATACCCATCTTATTAATCAATCTTAATCTCATAATTGAATTTGACATTAGCTATAATTATGAAACTAAATTCGTTTAAACCAATGGCTTTTCTCATACGAAACTTCGAGTGTATTGTGTAATATGCGGAAAGGAGAAATGAAATTTTTAATTTTAACATTATTTCAATTATTTTACCTATTTTAATTGTCCTAATTTTTCTTTGTCATCTTTATATTCCAATTATTTACTTATACAACTGTATCATTTATTCTCACTTTATTACTTTATCATATTACATCATATTCACATTTTTTAATAAAATTTTCAACTTTTCTTACTTACTTTGTGAAGCCCACTTATGTTCAACTTATAATTTCTTAGTTTTTTTTTTTAATGAAATCTGTTTCTTGCTTTTAATTTCTAAGCCACGCGTGATATTTAAGACTGTTTACTTAGGGCATATTTGGTAATATACAAATTCTTTCAACCTAAATTTTAATCTAAAAGATTTCACCTTTCATAACTATCTTTTTTTAATTATTTTTCACATTTTTTATATAACTAATGTATTTTCAATCATTTCTAAACAATTAAAAATACAACCAACTTATTTATTTTAACTTTATTCTCTTTATTTCTTATCATTATCTCAACAGTGTTACATCATTTTCTCTCGTTTCAAAAATTTTTACACAGAAAAATTCATTATCAAAGTTTTAATACTTACAAAATACACTCTTAGTGTTTGTTCTTTGGAGAATGTTTGTGATATTTTAAAAATATTGGAGTAATGAATACACTCTTAGTGTTTGTCCTTTGGAGAATATATGTGATATTTTAAAAATCGTGGGGTGATGAGTGAGAATAGAATTTGAAAAAACACAAAAACAATGCAATATAATAAAAATAAAGTGAAAATAGATATGTTGGCTATATTTTAAAATATCATCAAATAATTAAAAAATATAGATAAAAATGAAAAGAAATGAGATATTAAAGTAGTTAAATGCATTTGACTTTCTTATTCACTATATTTTACACAAAAGCCCAAATTTTTATTATGTATGTTATACTTTTGGAAAATTTATAAAATCAAATTTTGATAATAGAAGAAGTGGGACAACAATCTAATAGGGTAATTATTAAAAAAAAGAATAAACTAAAAAGATATGATAAATTCATACAACAATATGCCAAAATATGCATAATGAAATATTTAGGCAGTTAAAATCGCTATGTAATATACGTATGAAAGAAGAATTGAAAATTTTATACTCTCTATTTTTCTAGTTAACAAGTCACCCAATGCTCAAATATGCAAATTTTATACTCATTCAAAAGTACACATCATGTGCTTTACCAACACATGCCTGAAATACAATAGTGCCCAAATCAAGTAAACAAACATGTTTTCTTCTTAAAATTTTCTTCGTTTTTTATTGGATTATATATAATGAGAAAGACCAACTTGAGTTTTGGCCTTGTTGTCACTTTTTCACTGTGAATGAAACTTACGAACTTAACTACAACAACGAGATTATTAAGGAAAACCAGCAAACTAAGACAAGTCAATTATCAAATGTCATCTTCGTGCGCTAAATCCAACACATTTCAAACAATAATAGTTGGTGTTCATAGAGCCATCTACAGGCAACAACACAAGTAAATCCATTACTCCCTTAAACATTCAAAATAAAGCAATTTAAGTTTCTACTAAGAAGGCAAACAAAGCCTTGTTTATATAATCCAAAATGGAAAAGTTAAAACTATTGCTACAAATGTAAGTAGAGCCTTGTTTATTAGAGTTCCAACTCAATTCAATGGAAGAAATAGTGTTATTAAATCCAATTTGTGGAATCGTTTGCAATTAAATCAAAAATCTAATCTAAACATCTATCTTTTACGTGAATGCAATTCTCACTAATTTTGACAACTATAGAGTTGTCTTCATCTACCGTTAAGACTCGGAACTCCTAAAAAATGATCTTGTAAGCAGCGTCATCCTCATAGATATTGGTCATTGCACCTTTCTATCCAATGACCATCTTTGGAACCTGTGATGAATAGTATGTTTCATTTGCACGTCATTGCAATTTCAAATCCTACAGCAATGAAGGATCAAAGCTTCACGACTCGTTGACAGGGTGTCTCCACAGCAGCTGTGACGACTGACGCACTCGGAGGAGAGAGCTCAGCAGCGGGGCCGCCCAGGGCCGTCCGATCTGGACATGGAGGTCAACTCGGAGTCCCGGCCGTTGGGTCACCATTGGAGGGTATGAAAGAGAAGTTCCTAGTCACTTGGAAGAAGGAGAGAGGTGAGTGCCTGAGTGAGGCTAAACATGCGAATACATTACAGCTGCCGCGCCAGATATGCGGACCAGTGCAAACGGAAAAGGAGAAATTGCTATGTACGCCCTGAAATGTTTTTTTTTTTTTTTTTTTCTTTTCCCCGCTAACACAGCACTTCATATTTACTGCCTCCCCAGTAAAGCTAGCTCTGGTAATGACCAGATCTACAACGAAACTGGGCTGAAATGCAGCTCCGGTTAAGTTGATTTGCAGATTAACAACCCTAAAATATTAACTATTTATGACAAGGTTGAGAGTGAGAATAGCGCATGAGGTGAAAATTCTCATGACTCCATTATTTGCGCGACTTGGCTGCCATGTCTTTTAAGTTTTAACACAGTCCAATTACCGACTTCAACATCCTACTTAAAAAATCCTATAAATACAATTCAATCACCAAGCTACAAGCTACAAATATTTTTACAAATAGATGTTTTTTTTTTTTTGTTGGCGATACTCTAGAATCATAGGAATTAAGTGATCATCTATAAAACTGTGTGTATATCAGATTTGAAAGATACAACGGCTGCCATTATTATCATCATCATCATCCGTGGTCGTCGTCGTGGTCATTCTCGTTAAAGTTGGTTGGATTCTGTTAAATTTTCTTAAAGCCAATTATAATCTAGGTAAAAGCCTACATCTCGGGTTTTAAGGGTACTTACCAAGTCAAGAACTTTAGGCTTTTTTCTTTGATGTGGAGCGATATATATATATATTTAAAAGAAATTTATTTCCCTTCTTCCAAAAGGACGCTATGGGTGTTAAGTGTGTTTGGCCTTTAATAAAATTTGAAATTAAAATTTTTTAATTTAAAATTATCCATTTTCTATATACATTTTATTTTTTAATCATTTTTTGCATATTTTTATACAACTATTATACTTTTTCTCATTTTTTCACAATTACCCTTACAAATGCCTTATACATTATTATTTATTTATTAAATCACATCATTTCTCGCATTTCAAAAAATTTCATATGAAAAACTTTCTTAGGTAATTTGCTAATATACTCACTCAGTTTAATAATAATTGATGGTTTACCTGTATTGTTTATCGAATCGCATATTACTCTCACAAGGTCTCACCAAAATTGCTTGTATACTCTTGTTAACAATTGACATTTAAAGGAAGTACATAAGCTTTTTAAATAAAATGGTGTAATTTGAAGATGCTTTCATTTAAGTTTGACATTAATTGCTAATATACACATATTGTTTAATGAATTGTATATTATTCTTATAAAGTTTTACAAAAATTGCTTGTGTACGCACGACGCTTCTTTGTCATTAGAATTTGTTAACGACTACATAAAAATTTTAGATAATGGCAAAAATAACCCTGGTTAAAGTTATATTAAAATCTTATCATTTATAAAACACTTATATGTGTATGTGAATGTGGAAAGGGGTTAACATTGATGTGTAATCTATTCTTGTAAAACTATATAGGCATAATATACAATTCGTAAAATAATATTGATATATTAGAAACTAATGTCAAATTAGATGGATATATCAACAAATTGTCTTTTTTTAATTAATAATGTATGTGCTTTCCTTAAATGTTTAACAAGGGCACATAAGCAATTTTTGTAAAATTTTATAAGAACAATATGTAATTCGTGAAACAACTTATGTATATCAATAATTAGCATTAAACTAAACAGATATATCAACAAATTAATCAAACTTTATTCAAAAGGGTATACAATTTTAGGACATGTTTGTATAATTCCAAAACTTTTTTAGCTAAAATTTTTCAATTTAAAATTTTTATTCTTTATAATTTTCTTTTTTAATTATTTTTCTCATTTTATTATATAACTATTTTATCTTTCAATCATTTATATACAATTATGCATATAATTAATTTATGTATTTTTTAGTTTATTTTACTTACTCATTATCATTATCCTTATCATATCATATAATTTTCTTCATGTTCAAAAACTTTTATACTACAAATATTTCATTCAAAAGTTTTATTATTTTCTAAATATACCCAAACTGTAAAAGTTTTCACTTTTCGTAAGTATCTCTTTTCTAATAATTTTTCTCATGTACTTATGAAATCATCTAACTTTAAATTATTTATTTATAACTACCTATAAAATTATTCTATCTATTTTAACTTTATTATTTTCATTCATTATTATTACCCAAATCATATCCGATTTCTTCTTTTATTTTAAAAACATTTATACTAAAAATATTTTATTCAAAATACATAAAAGTTTTAAGAAATAATAAAAACACAAAATTTTTAAAAAGATATGTTTGAAAAGTAGTAAAACATTGGATAAAAAATTCACTAGGTAAAAGTTTTTAAAATGAAAACAAATGATGTAATACAATAGAAATAATAATGATGAATAAAAAGAATAAAGTTAAATAAATAAGTTAGATGTGTGAATATTTACGCAGAAATGATTGAAAAATAACATACTTATGGAAGAAAAAATAAAGACATAATTAAAAATAAGATAAGTAAGGTGGAGGGAAAAAAAAAAAAAAACCGAACGGACTGCCATAAGTCTCGTAAAAAAATCCCACTCGCAGCTGCTGCCCCCTGCTCTGCTCTACGCCGCCCACTTCATCTTCCTAGCTACAGCAGATGGCACTGCTTTCATCTCCTCCTTCCATTCCTGCTTGCCCTTGCCCTTGCCCCCTCACCAACTCGCCCTTTGCCGCTGCTGCTGCTGCTGCTGCCCGCTTCTCGTCACGTCCCTCCTCTCACAGACGGTTAGACAATCTCTCTCTCTCTCTCTCTCTCTCTCTCTCTTTCTCTGCCAATCATCTAGGATTCTCTCACGTTTGATTTGAGACTCGAATCGATTTGAAGCCCGGAAGCAGACATTTCCCTGTGGGAAGAGGAATTGTTTGTTCGGTTCACAGAATGGAAGCGCGAGGAGTTAGGGATGTGCATACGATGTGATTATGTGATTGAATGGAGTAGCTGAGGTTGACGAGTTTGTTTGATGCATATCAGTGCATGCTTTGGTACTTCATATTCACAGTCACAGACGATCTGTCTGCACACTAAGTGACAGAAAAGATTAGGTTTTTTTGCAAAGCCCAATGCCCAATTCTTGGTTGCTTCTAGTGCATGTGTCAGGATCGGAAGAACTATCCGGTGAGATCAGACGGGCTTGATGTCTTATCCATGACGTATCAGAGCTATTTTTTGTTACCACGGTTGAGCTTATCATGTGATATTTCTTTCACGTGTGTATAGGTTAACTAGTTTGGGCCTGATCGCAACTGATTGTGATTTGATGAATCGTTGCGCTTTAGTAGCGAAAAACATTGCAACAGTGAAGGAAATACAAATAGCAGGAAAAGAGACTAAAGGGAATTGCCGAATTGGGAAGAGCGAAAAAGACATTAGTCTAAGGTGAGATACAACGTGGATTAGAAAGCGGAAAGGTTTGGAAATGAATGGAAAGGAATTCTTACGAAAAGTTTTTGTCTCCCTGTGGTCAATTTCCGTCTACTTACCATAGAAGCGCCAATGGTTGTCTTGGATATAATGTTGTCAGAACCAAACTGGTCAAGGGATTGATTCAACTGGTTCAACCATTTCTAAGAACTGGATTGGAAATGGTTGAACCAGCGTATTTGCATTTTATATGTAAAATATACAATGAATTCATAAAATAAAGGATTTAAAGCTTAAAAATTTTATTGGACATGCATTTGCACCATCTGAATTTTGAGCCACCTCCGAAAAGGGGCCGTCAAAGCAGCTGCTTAATTTCCAATGAGCTGTTGAAGAAGCTAAATCTGTTCAAGCTTTACCATCACCATTGTCAAGAAGCCTTTCTTCGAGGCTGCTGCAGTGGAATATAATGTATGGGGAGTTATGAATCTGATATTCATTATTTTGATCGAATGGAGGTTAGTTTTGAGCGCTCGAGTAGTGAATTTCTTGGTTACTGTGTGGCAGCTTGGTCTTTCATTATGCTTAGCAGTTCTATTATTATTAGAGTCCATTTGGCAATTTGGGAAATGTGTATCTTGGTCCAAGAAAAGAAAAGGCTTTTTACGCTGAATTGTTTGAAGCCTCAAACAGGTCTTTGGCTTTGCAATTGACACATGAAATTACCCATTTTCAAGTTCTTATCATTTTTGTATTGTTGCATTTGCACCTTCCTTAGCACACATGAAGGGGGATGCTTGGTTTCAAAAGGCTGCCAATCATCAGACTTTTACAAAGCTCAAATGAGCATGGCTCTTGCTTGGATCCTGATGGTAATGAAAATTTCGGTGTGGTTTGGTTTGTGAGCATTGATACATATTATTGAACAGGGTAATTTTTGCTTAGATTTCAGAAGAATGGAAATAATCATTAGCAGCTGTTCAGGACTTAATTCTTTAATTGAATCTACATGCAACCACTTGGTCATCCAAGTGGTGACTCAATGTTTCTGTAGAAGGAACTTAAATTGTTTATCTGTTCCCTTGTTGTTGCAGTCTTTGCATTTCTCTTTCATTAACATATTCTCCTTCTTATAACTTGCGCAGAGTTAAATACAGGTGCAACTATGCAGCAGCAAATACAACTGAGGATTATTCTGCTGCTACAATAGATGTTGTGGCTGATGTGAAGAATGAAAGGGTCTGAACTTGAGTGGCTCACTTCCAATAAGTTTTCCCTCTCTTTACAATGAATTGTCTGTTTATGTACTTTTTTTTTTTTTTTGCAACAGTTTATCTCATGTTAGTTTCTTCTTTAGTAGGTTGTAGTTCTGGGTGGCAGTGGATTTGTTGGCTCTGCGATATGCAAGGCTGCAATTTCCAAGGGCATAGAGGTTGTAAGCCTGAGCAGGTGCATGCAAAACTTTTATTTGGAGCATCTATTCCTTGATGATAGTTCTGCTCTATCCAAGATATCTTTTGCCATTAAATAATAACAAATCTCTCTAGAGCAATACTTTTGCCCTCACTGTCTCAGTGTGTGTGTGTGTGTGTGTGTGTGTGTTTTTTTTTTTTTTAATTAGCTCAAGGTATGTCTTGGCAACTCAAAACTCAATGCCATTCATACAGGTCAGGGCGGCCATCTTACTCAGATTCATGGGTAGAACAGGTGAAGTGGATACCAGGTACGATCTCATTCTTTTTTTAGCTTTGGAAGGATTAGTCTCTTACCATACTCGATCTTTTCTTTCTGGGTTGTTTGCTTTGGAAAGCAGTCTATAATTCTGAAGATATCTAGACCACACAATCATGTGTTGCTGATGTTCTGTCTCTTTGACAATAAAGCATTTGGTTCCCACTCTTCCAGGAGATGTTTTTTATGCAAGATGGGATGAAGTGCTTGTTGGGGCCACTGCTGTTGTTTCCACTATAGGTGGATTTGGCAATGAAGAGCAGATGACGAAAATAAATGGTGACGCCAATGTGTTGGCCGTGGATGCTGCCAAGGAATATGGTAAAGGATTGTTTAGCTCTTGTTTCTTTGAGGGTATGAGCGTGATTGGTTTCACCATGAATGGGGGAATATCATGCCAGTGAAAATTTATCAGTTTCCAAACGTGATGAAGTTTCATGATACTTGGCCCAAATCAAATGCATGCACATTACACAGATTTCAGTTGTTGTTCTCACTCAGATGCATCAGCATACATCATCAGGGTATATCAGTGTCATCCTGATATAACATTGCCTAAAGAGTATGTATGATCTATCAAATACTGGTTCTAGACACTTCTGGTCTAGTGACTACAGAGTTCTATCTGGTTTTTGTCTTTTTGATTTGGTTGCTGAAAAACAAATCCCTCATTGTTGTTTTGGACTTTACACTGCAAACAAGAGCAGGAATTCCCAGATTCATCTTGATATCAGTGCATGATTACAATCTGCCATCGTTTCTACTTTCCTCTGGATACTTCACTGGGAAGCGAAGAGCAGAATCTGAGGTCCTTTCCAAATATCCAAACTCAGGTAAGGGCTGATTAATCCCTTCAGACGATCATGCTATCCTCACATGTTGCCATATAGCGAGATGAGGTGAGGTAAAAGAACCATAATATGGTAAAGCATTTCATACTGCATGTGATCTATTTGGCACATTTATTATATTATTATTATTACTACAGTTTGGTACATTTATTGGGTCCAGTTTATTAGCTGCTCAACAAATGGCTCATTTGCTTGCATTTATACACGGAGGCCCACAATACAACCCTTGCCATCACTATGAAAATGGACACCAACTCATGCATCTGATCAGGTCATGATTTATGAGGCATAATTGGTTGGCACACATTGGGTGCAGGCTTGTGCTCATTTGTCGCAGTTGGCTTTGTGGTTGTTTAACCTGTACCTCTGGGACCTTTATTAGTTATATTTGTTTTTTTATACCTTTTTATCTCTACCAAACGCAGGAAAACTCCCTTCCCATTCAATTCTCATGGCTCCAATAATATCCTCTTTGCAATTTGCATGCCTCTTTCTTTTCCATTTCTGATATTTATTTTACTGATCAGCCACTGATTCATAGGGGTTGTACTGCGACCTGGATTCATCTATGGGAAGCGACGGGTGGATGGGTTTGAGATTCCTCTCGATCTGGTAGGAGAACCTCTGGAGAGGTTACTTAGTGCGGTTGAAAATTTCACCAAGCCCTTGAGCTCACTCCCAGCTTCTGACCTTCTCTTGGCGCCTCCAGTCAGCGTTGATGATTTAGCGCTAGCAGTGATAAATGCAATAACCAATGATGATGTCTTTGGAGTTTTTACAATCGAGCAAATCAAAGAAGCTGCAGCACAAGTAAAAGCCTCTGGAAGCCCCTCCTCACTCGTTTCTGCTGCATGACTCAGATTTCCAGTTGTTGGTGTATGCAATTTACAAAGGTGCAAGGTGTTCTCTCATTCTAAGGCCAGCCTTCCATTTGTTTCCAAGGAACTTGTAAATTACTAGTGAAGATTCTACTGCAATTAACGGAGCAGCTCTCTGGTCTGAGCTGATGAGCTGTTTTGGGTGGAATCTTTCACGCAAATTAAGCAAAGCCACTGAGCAAGCTGTTTGGTGCAAATTGAAGGCATAGATGTTTAGCTTGATGTAAAACAATAATACCATAAGAAAGGTGTGTTTTGAAAGTGATAAAACTTTTGGATAAAAAGTTTTTAAATTAAAAGAAAATAATATGGTACGATAAGGGTAATGATAAAAAGTAAAGAAAAAATTAAAATAGATAGATTATATAAGTAATGTGTTGAAATGATTGAAAAAGATGGTTGTATATAAAGTTATGAAGAAATGATTAAAGATTAGAATGGCTATAGAGTGTGAAAAATTTTAAATTAACATTTTTTGCTTATTGCCAAATACACTGTAAATGAAAAAGAAAAAAGTTGTAATTTGTATGGGAAGGAGTAAAATGAGAAATCACACTGTTAGAACGATTACGATACTGTAAGCATTAAATGAAAAAAGAGCAAGTTGTGTTTGGTAAATCAACAAATACGATTAAGAATAATGTTATTATAATTAATCATTGAGTAAAATTGAATAGAGCTGTCTGGTTGAACTGATCCGATTGGAAACTGTCAATTGGTCCATTTTAAAAGTTCAGTGATGTTTAACAATTTAAATACTTTCGATCGAAAATTTAATTGTAAAAGATCTTTTGTTAAAGATGATATTATTATTCTAATTGTAAAATTTATATCACATCATAATTTTTTTTTTTCAAAAAAAGGTTACCTATTCAATCAAATCCGGTTGACCCGGTTGGATTGTTACGCTGAATGATGATAAGTGAATCGAAAACGTGATATCAAATGAAAGAGTGAAGGTGAGCTTTTATGCATCCAGGAGACTAGCAAAATGATCATTTTAGATGGTCCAAAAATATTTTTTTTTTTTTGCAAAACGGTTAATCTATTTATGTTTAATTTATAAACCAATTTTTACCAATTTCAAAGACATGTATATATTTATTTTGTATTTTTAAAAATAAGGGTATTTTAGTCATGTTTAAACACTTTAAAATGACTAAAGCATCTCTATGTTTAAAAATCCCAAATAATTTATACACATTTCCAAATAGATTAAATATAACTAGAATAATAATTTTTTATAAAAAAGTTAGAAATAAATTTTAGACCTGTCTAAAATGATATCAGGTCTGGAGACCTAACGACCCTGAGTCCGATCGACCGAAGCATTGTTCGTTGGGCATTGCGATGAAGGCATTACCCTCAGAAGTCGCATTCGACGCTTCCGAGCGGGTCCCAAAACTGAAGCCTTTGAACCTGAATTTCAGGGGAGCTCAAAGAAATTGACGAGTGGTGACACTGTTGCAAGTTCCCATCATTGATTCTTTCTTAGCACAGTTCACCCAGACAGCGGTGGACCACATAGCTCATCCAATAATCACCCATCTTTTCAATTGATTGCCCAGGCTGCACGCACGTAAGAGTTTCGATGGGGTAGTGGAAATCATGATAAAGAGTTCATGCAGTTGGGCTATCACATGCACATCTATTGAAGAATCTCAAGAAGCTGGAAAAGAAGGCAGGGGCTGGATTGTAGTTCACTAAAAGTGAAGTCTTGATGATACCATGAGGGTGATCAGTATGCAGTGGCTATGATTGAGTATTTAGTATGCAGACATTGGAGACAATGGAATTTTCGGTAACACAAGATCATAGCCTGCAATATCATTTTTATGAACAAAACTGATTTGGCTGCTCAAAGATCAGAGCTGTCTAGGGCCTTCTGTGAACAAAATCATCAGACCATCCATGGTGATTGTATTTGATGTACTTCCCCCAAAATTGAGCACAGAAGCTACTCCTGATCTTTTGCAAGTGATTGCTCCACAAGATACCTACATTAAAAATAATAGATAGTTTTAGGATCATCAAACGAAGTTGAAATGGCCACAGTAGTCAATGAATTTTAAGCAAACCACAACCTGCTCAAAGCCTGTACGTATTTATTTATTTATTTTGCCCCCCTCTTCCATCAGAATTTTTAACGTTTAACAATTTCAGAAGAAGATAAAAGGAGTCAAGGACAAATCATAAATGAGAAGCAACAAGCTAACCCATTCTTTACTCCCTAGAACCATCTCCCATCAACAACGTAATGGGTCGCTTTCAGGGAAACTGTCTTAGAAGAAAAGGCTAATTAATGAATGCACGACTATTCTTTCTAAACAAATAGCTCACATCAATACTAAATTTGAGTTCAAAGAAGATGACTTGGTTCCATACAGGGAATGTTAACCTCTAATTTTCCTCGGAATTGATTAGTTTAGACACATCTAGGTCCCGATCACCACAGTTTTACATCCTATCAGTAGCAACTCAAGGTCCAACAACATCAACATATGCCCTGCAAGTAACCAAATTTACCTGACCAGCATCAGCCAACACATTTCAACAATTTAGTTCAGGTCAAATGATAAGTTGGTTGGCAATTTCAGTAGTTGCATGCTACAACCAATCAAGCCCAGCCCCCACAATAAATCTCAACTGTGAAATCTCATATGGGAAATATCTCAAAGATAGAATTTAAAGTTCATCCAGAGACCAAAGGACAAGAACTCTTACTTGCCAGTATAGAAGCCAGCAGAAAACCAAGCATTCAGAACTTCATTTAGGTCAGTCTGCCGAATAACATTCTGTGGAACTCCAACTTCTTGTGTACTTAAATTCTGTGTTTTTCCCTTCACTTGATCTGCTTCTTGTACTGAAAAAATAATAGTCATAGGCTCATAGTGAGTCTCGTGGAATTTTTTGATGAATTATGAAAAAAGAAGAGAAGAAATCCAACAGCAGAAGTGGAAACCCTAATCTTCAGAAATCCAAGGATGCATATCTAAATTAAGTCATCATATTGGCAACCTTTATAAGGAGAAAATGCAAACCGGAGATTGCCTAAACATTCTCATAATTTCAGTATGTTGCCAAACGAATTAATAAAAATTAAAGCTGGTCTAGTCTAAGATCATCATGTAATTTGCATCCAAGCAGAAATCCAAATCCCAAACTATAAAAACCAGTGATAAACTGAAGGTTTTTTGTGTGCGCGCGCTTGTCAACATTGGAAGGACAAACATTGGGAGGGAGGTGTTTGTCCCTCCTGGACTAACAAACAGGGCGAAAAAAGACTAATCCAAAGCAACCAGGAAAGGTTTTGCCGCTTTTTTCCAAAATCTTCCATTTTCATTCTACAAGGGCATTCTATTTTATATGGATTAGATGACTCAGGATTCTGTCAATATATACATTAATTTTCTAAGAAAGCATTACATTCTACATTTGATTGATCGAAAATAATTAGTAGCAGCAAGAGAAAAGAAGGCTAGGAAGATAAAAGCTTTGCTCCATCCCATAAAAGAAACGGTTCACGAGATATACTGATATCAATTTTCATACAAGGAATAAGATAACTTTCCATACCCCGATCGACGCCAGAAGTTGCTGAAGCTTTTGCTTTCATAGAAGCAATGGCCTTTTCCACAGCACCCATTGCAATTTTGACAATGTTATCATCCGAAAATCGGGAAAACTTCCCTGGCTCAGTTATCTGTGATGTCGTAGCAGTACAAGTCCCACCACTAGGCATGGATTGACCACCCAGGACAGAAGCAGGTGTCAAAGGTGCTGGAGAAGGTAAATAGGTGCAATATGGACAACAGGTGGACGGATGACTAGGACAAGAGGTGTTATATGCAGGGACTTGATTTGCCTGAGAGGCCTCACAACACAGATAACATGGTCCACAAGAACCCCAACATGCTGAGAAAGATTGGTAATTATTCCAACCAGTTGCTTGATGAAGTTGCAGTAGAAGCCTTTGCCTTTGTGCCTCAAGTGCATAATACTCTCCAAGTAAATTTTTATATTCTTCACCTTCCACAGTTGAATTACCCTCAACCGTTTCTTCCACAGGGAGAGTGCTTGAACAATCTACATATGGTTGTGGGGCAGGCATTTTGATTTGTATATGATTTCCTTGAGTGGACGGAAGTTCACCAGATGACCTCACATCATCATGTTGTGCACATGACTCTGCTGCATTGTTTGATACACTGCTGCTATTACCCCCATATTCCAAACTTAATTTGTGGAAAGAACATAGCATGAGTTAGCACATATATGCATAACTTGAGAAATGCACTGGATAAATGAGTAAAAAATCATTTTCAGGGGACCCAATAAAAAAAAGGGGGATTTTCAGAGGAGAATACATATTATTGGGGTAGTGTTGAATGCAGCAAAAGTGAGTACATTTATGTCCCATGATTATATAGGCAATCTGCATAACCTAAATCTCTTGTTAAAGAATTAGTCCTTGGCTCCATTCGGGAATGAGGGAAAAAAGTAGAAAATCTTTTGTCACACTACAAAGTTTGTCTGAGTTCACTTTAGTTCAATCATTAACTGGAAAGGCTAAATATAATCTTGACATCCGTCCTGATAACTGAGCACAACTGTCTCATAAATACAGCATCCATGCACGCTAAGGATATGAATTGGAATGATACTTCACAGCAGATAGACAATCTACAATCTTTCTTTCAGTTGTGAAACATTTAAGCAGTAAACGAGAGCTTGATGTGACGTACATTAATGATTGATAGGACCAACTGACTTTAACATGGCAAGGCGCTGAAGTTTCAGTTATCCTCATCATTCACACAGATAACAGAACAAATGAGAACTAAAGGATAATCCCCAACTATCAGCATCTCTTGTTTGAAAATTGCCAGTTGAAATATAAACCAATCAAGCGGAGGCTTGATTTATTAATATGTCTAAGCTCCAATATATCCAAGTCGTTGTAATCTTGTCAAAATACATAAAGGCAACAAAAATGTCAATCATAAAGTGAATACATATAAAACATACAGACTTGCTGGGAGGAAAAATCACATTGATGATGGAAAGCATAAATTTGGATAGAGAACAAGTAGGATTGTTATGGGTAATTAGTGTCATATTAAATGATGGAGGGTTTTTGAAATCTTAGATACCGAATTGCCACATTCAAATGCTTGCTTATGACAATCAACATTGGAAGTGAATTATGATTCATTAAGGTTGGTTTTACAAAAAATTCAGCCAGGTCTCTCCATGTTGAGCCTCAAAAGAAATTTTAGATGAGATCCAAGCTGACCGTTGTATTTAATACTACCACTTATGTGAAATCATGTATCAAATCCTGTGAAAGATATGAACAAAACTGATCCATCCATGCGTAATGAATGCTATAAAATGTATGATGGTTATCAAATTACATACATGTGGGTCCCACAAGTAAGGTGAGATTTTCTGACCGATGAGAGAAAATTCACCTTAGATTATTTGAATTTTTGTGGCGTTACACTGAGATGATTACCAGAATTATAGCTTTCTGACTAAATTAGAAGAGCCCAATACAATAATCAGCTTGGGTTTCATTAAAAAATCACCGAAAGCCCAATATGAAGTGAGTTATTTGGTAACTCATACATATATTACACTAGGGACACACTTCGAATGCGGCATTTCTCAAGATGCCTGCCTAAATTCTCAAAATCTACTAGACGGGAGATCCAGCTTGCTAAAAACATGCCCAGATAGAGATTCTACAAGGAGATGACCGCGGAGTATCATCCAAAGCAGATAACCTTCCTACCTTTCTACACTGATTCAAAAAACCAAAAGAGCGATTATTTTTATTTCTTTTCTTGTTTATGAGGTTAGTCAAGAAAGACGTACGTACATCCTGGCATCGTCAATGACATCAGGGCCAGTCTCGTTGTCGCCGCTCCCGACCTCTTCATCCACCGAAGGACTCAACCTATAATCAGGACTGTGCATTTTCTGTGGGAAAAAAGATTTCAAAAGGAAATACAATAACCTCGCGTTATCCAAAGTCCAAACAAAGCTAGGGTTTTGAGCTGGGCAGAAAGAACCTTGTATTTGGCAATGGCTTTGTTGAAGGCGTTGAGGAGAGCAGAATCATCCCACAAATCAGATTCCTTCCCCATCTCTTTTCTTCTCTTCTCTGACCTCTCTGTTTCGAACTTCCTCCTCCCGCTTACCGCAGACCTTAAACCCTTTTTCTTCCGCGGAGGAAAATAGAGCCCCGTGGTCGTCGGGTAAAAATTAAAATACACAGGATGCTTCGGCTGTTTGCGGCAACGTCTGTCCGTATAAACCTAAAACTTTTCACCTTTAATAATCATCATATTTTAAAATTATTTTTTCAGATATTCCTATACAATTATTATATTATTTAATTATTATTACATAATTACACATACAACTAAGTTATCTATTTTAACCTTGCTTTTTTATACTTCATCATTAACTTTAACATGTCACATTATTTTCCACTAATTTAACAATTTTTAAACAAAAAAAATTTTCATCCAAATATTTTATAACTTCCCCAGGATACTTTTCATATTATACTAATAAAAAATTATAAAGCTAAAACTTTTCATCCTCTGTAATTATTCTATTTTTTAATTATTTTTTCACATCTTTCTACATAATTATCTTGTTTTCTAATTATTTCTACACAATTATTTATATAACTAATATATATATATTAACTTATTTTCTTTATTCCTCATCATTATCTTTATCGTATCACATCATTTTTTCTATGAAACGTTATTATTTTCAAATTTGAAAACTTTTAGACCAAAAACTCTTGATCTCACTTCTCTAACATACCATTAGCAAAAATATTATAAAATTTTATATAACCATTATTTTTGTGTAATAAATAGTTAAGACTATTTAAATGCTTAAATAAAAGTACGTAATCATTTTACGGGTTTAGCATTCACTCTTAAACTATGTTATATTCTGATCTCAAATGAATTTGTGATTAAAACGATATTTTAATATCTTCATTAAATAGATAATTACAAAATTAATGTAGCATCATCAAGATAGGCTCAATAATGACTCGACTATAGAAGTATTTCTCGTAGATAAATCAATAGAATGATAGCGTCATTAAATTTAAAATAATAAATGAAATAATGGTAAATAGAGCTATTACAGAAAAAAATGGTGAAACAAATTTTCTTAGCTTTCATCAGCTTCATTACTTTCTTTTTTTCGTATTTTATATAATATATTAATTTTAAATTACAATTAAGCTTCAATAATTTTTGAGAGGAAGACAAAATACTCCGTAGGGAGGATGGGCTCAAACCCAAGTCCAAACGGCGCCAATTTACGCCCTTGCTACTCGGGTAACAACTGGCAATCTTCATTACATTCTTATCCTATTAATTTTACACATTGTTTTATTAGTATTACTACTAGTGTTGTTATTATTATCGCCATTTAATACCCTTTTAAGATGCAAACTGTTTTTAATTTTTTAAAAATACAAGAATGATTTAAAATTACCTTAAAGTGAACATTTTACAGAACTAAAAGGTTCCTCTTAAGTAATTTAGTCTTGTGTCCCGCATAACTTTATGGATGTGAGGATTATGTTTGCAGTTTAACAAATATTACAAACACAGGGACAGGTATAGATCTAATAAGTTAAATCCGTAAAGCCCTCAAACCAGTGGATTTCAAATGAATCAATCAAAATTTACAAAACTTGCAGCTAAAAACGATTAAACATGGTGATTGAAACTATAACCATTACTAAAATAAAATTTTGACAGCCAAAAAAAAATGGATGGAAATCTCATATAGACAATATGGGTTGGAAAGCGAATAGAAAAATAGTTATAGTTATATTTTTATATTAGAAAATAAACACTGGATGATTAAATCGTGAGTGCGGAACTACTAAACTCGAAATGATTAATGGGGAATTTTACACTTGTGCAATTCCTCCAACTTGAAGGGATTTGCTATCAGGAATTGTGCGTGTAATCCCTAATGGGCCGTGGCGGGACAAAGCTATTCTCTAGTGTTGCTTTGCAGCCCAAACTCTCGACCCGGACGCTCTCTTCGCATTCATCTTTGGTTCTTTCTAGCGCCACTTATGGCTATGGTTATGGCTAATAAAACACCGTGCACCTGCCAAGCCGGCGTCGCGACCAAAGTTCGACTGCCCCGGGGCATTGGCCTTCCGTGTGCAATAAGTGGAAGCCTGTAACTGTCTCCTTTTTGAGTTATTGAGCTTAATTGTAATATAAAAATGAAATATAATATTATATAACTAATAAAAAATCATATATTTAGGCAGACAGAATTAGTTTGAAAAGATATAGTCTTTAATGGTGGGACCCTAGATCCACCCCATGGTATGAACTAGTAGAGAACTTTATTGGTTTTGTATGAAAGATCATGAGGTTATTATGATTTTGATCAATAAGGTTTCCCAACTAGAACACAAATAATTTCCCACGTAAAAAGTTTTAATGGCATGTATTTATATATATATATATTCTTCTCGTGTAAAAAGTTCTAATTGCATGTATTTATATATATATATTTATATTATTCTCATATAAAAAGTTCAAATTGCATGTATTTATATATATATATCCACAAATTCAAATTGTATTTTTTTTAAAAAAGATCATGGCCTATATTTTTTGTTCTTTAGCTTTTTTAATTAATTAATTAATTAACTAAGCATCCTACTTAATAGGTAGGAGTTTGTGATCTCCTTAGAAAGATGCATGTGAGCTTGTAATCTTCCTTGAGCTTAATTGTAATATATGAAATGAGATTTAATATTTACACACTAATAAAAAAAAACTAAGCATCCCTAATGGTTGTCTATACTTTAAATCAATATCACTAACATTTCATGGAAAATATCAACTTTATTCCATCCTTCTCTTTCCTTCGTTTTTGTTGTTTTGACTTTCAAATAAATCATTATTTCCATTAAACCACTCATGCTTGATAAACCCAGTAATGCTTCTAATCCGACCTTGTGCATAAAAATTGAACTAAGCTCTAACCTTAATTATAATTTAAATCATTGATCTAATTTATACAATCGAAATTGAGTTTGGATAGAGAATTTAGATTAACAGACTTATCTGTAGGGTTTTATTGTATTTATCATTAAACTACATATGGGAAGATGAAAAATAGGCAATGATAATGAAGATAGTAATTTGCAACTGTACCTCATACTTTAACTATAATAGAAAATATATTTACGTATTTTTAGAAATTGCAAATAGTTCTACATAGTTTAACTATAACTGTAAATATACTTATGTCATTATTATGTTGTTACTACATAGTTACGAAGCCGGTATATTTGCAAAGATTGAATATATCTATTTAATTTATGAAATTACAAATATACTTGCATACTTGGGTTATCTTTGCAAATATACCCTATTATGATGATGCAGAAGCGATGTCATAATGACACGAGTATATTTGCAACTATAATTAAACTATATGAGAGTTATTTATAAACTTCAAAACTATGTAAATATATTTACAATTACAAACAAACTATATGGATATATTTGCAAATTATTCTGAGAAAAATAAGCTTGTTATGTGTTAATAAATAAAAGTTTGTGTTAAAAATGAAAAAGTAATCCATATCCAGTCCTATATTGAATTATCCAAAACACTTAATTTCGGCTAATGGATTTGCTTCATCCTATAATGTCCTGTTTGCATAAAGTGCATGTAATTAATAGAAAAATGGTAAGATGTAAAAAAAAAAAAAAAAACTTGTTAATGCATTAGGGGATGACACTAATTTTTTTAAAATGTAAAAAAAAAAAAAAAAATACAGCTGTAGGGTCATCTTTGCTGGTGCTATGTGTAAGCTCGATCACTTGGACGCAAGTCACGCAACCTTCTTTTTGCTTAGACAAAGTTCAAGGGGAAGATTAGTAATATAGGGAAATGATATACTTGCAGCTGAGATACCTGAGTGGTATCCCGGCTGAACTCACCCATAAGGGAAAAGTACCACTTCTGTAAATATTGACTTCATGCCTAATGAAATTATCTTATCTCGGTATTCTATTATTTCATTTCTTTTTATTGTAATTGACGAAACTGTTTGTATTCTTATTGCCCAACTTTGAATTCTACAACAGCCAAGTATAAATAATTGGTAAAAATTAAAAATGTTAAAAGCATTTAAGATTTGTATAATTATAAATATATATAAATGAGGGTTGTTCTGGTGCTACGTCACTGCACCGGAACGCAGTGCAGTTGCCTAAAAAATGGGTTCCAAAATATGTTAAAATGCAATGAAATTTTGTACAATCATTTATCAATATATAAATCATACTTTAGATGGTTTAGATGTTGAAAAACCACTTTAAAATTGTTATTTATATCAAACTATTTTATTATGTTGAATTTGTACAATTTTCATATGAGGTCCATATACATATCCGATGAGGATGAAAATTAATATGGTAATAGAATACATTATTTTAATTATAATAGGTTGAGTAGATTATAATTTAATTATCATGTGGGGCCCATTTCAGTGCTGTTGCACTTGATTACTCCTATATATATAAATATATGCAAAAGGGATAGTATTGCACACATTTTTGATTACTCCATTATCTAAGAAACCCACTTGACTACCATTAACTTTCTATTTTAAATTTATTTTTAAGAAATATCTTATAATAAATATAATTAAAAACCTTAGCACCAACTATAATACTTAAGTAATCATGATAAAAGATTCATCACCTATTTTATCTATTTTTATTTTTATTCTTTTTACTCTAATGGTTTTTTTTTCACATTGCATTATTCTTTTTTTTTTCTAAATTTTTTTTGAAAACTTTTATTATTTTTTTTACCCCATACCAAACATGCTACATATAATCTAAATTCATCAAAGAAAACCAACTAGGATTTTGACTGTCATCCAATTTTGTATGTTTGGTAAGTAATAAAATTTTTAGATAAAAAAATAATGTAAAATAAAGATGATAAAGTTAAAATAGATGAGTTAATTGTATAGGTAGGTATATAAAAATAATTACAATATAGGATAATTTGTAGAGGGATATGGTAGCTGGCTTTTGATCAACTTCCTCTTTCACTCACACTCACGGACATCCAGCGGCCAATCTGGGTCCCACCAGGTGGCCGGATGGGCCCGCAGAGTTGTCAAAGCCACTGGTTGTGGGGCCCAGATGGATGCCCACCCTAAAAAATATATATTAAAAAAGAAAAAAAGTACTTAAAATCATAAAATCGCATCGCTGACGAAACTTACACAGTCGCGTTAAATTGCAGCCCATTATGTCATGTAACACACACATCCTGTACACCCACCATCAAAAGTAAAACTGTCCTCTGCATCACTCACTCATACACACATACATATATACATCAATTCAATACACCATGTTTCCATCCATACACACACATCTATATCTATTGACTCCATAGCACCTCGCTTTGCATCTTCCCCACCTGCCGTGCGCCCATACCTATGCTTCATCCATGCATCAGTCAACCCAAAATAATAATATTATTAATTGGTATTTTGTTTATTATTTATATCTGAAAAATAGATTTATTCGCTACTATTCATTTGGATTATCCAATAGTATTCCTCACATTGCTTCGTTGTCATCGGTATACTTTTTATGTTTATTTATCATCGTGATTCTTTTTTACATTTAGGGGCGTGCCGTTCGGTTAAAGAAAAATGAAATGAAATATTCTATTTTTAAAAAAATTATTTGACTATAATAGTAATTATATTTTTATGTTATTTTTAAGTATATGTGCCATTTCTCTAAATGAGTTCTCATTTTTTTTTTATTGGTATTATATGCACTTGTAACATTCGATATTATAAAGCATAGTCTTTCAGACTTTCAAACTTGGAGAAATATTTTATCAATATTTCTAAAATTAAAAAGGATAATTATAAAATACTCCTGTTACCAAGAAAACACATAATTTGTACAATATCACAGTGTTGAAAAACTCACTGAAAACTCTTCGAACTCACCTCCACACGTTGGCAGAAAAGCGAGATACTAACGAGGCAAAGCTTATCTTTTTACTTCTTTCTTCTGTTAGATGAAACCGAGTTCTTGGTTACGCTCATAGAAAGGCGGGACGCGCTTTGCTGCATGGCAGCAAACTTTTACTTTTATGGAATTTAGGAATAATTTTTTTTTTTTAAAAAATTGCATAATTAAAGAAGCACGACAATATCATTTCACGGATTAAAATTCTCATGAGAAAAAGGCCTTTTCCCCACAAAAGGTAGCCGAATGAAGCCTGCATCCAATGACAACCAGCTGGTCCACTTCAGGATTGAAGAAGGAAGTGGGAATCCCCGGGTAGAAAAGGACGGGTCAGATCCGTCTCACGTGTGTCAGGGACGGGCGCGAGTGGGCGGGCGGGCGGGCGGGCGGCTGGGAAAAAGCCCCAGAGACCGCGCCTTGAATGCCGGGCAGACAAGGACGCGCTGCCCGTTGCCGTCTCGTCGCCATCAACGGCACACACGGCCCCAGACCTCCCTGCCCGCGGACGTGAAAGGACGGGCAGCAGCAGCTGCTGCCACGCATCTGACAGGGTCAGGTCGGTCAGCCCGTCAATCATAAAGCAATGGAGTGCAAAATCATTTTTACTGATGCAGTGATCCCTCGTTTCCCGCGCTCCCTACCTCCGCTGCGGGTCCCACTTCACGCTGCTCTCTTTTGACTGCTCCTGCCCTGACGTTGACATGTCATCTGCTACCGCCACGTGGAAAGTAGACCGATAGACGGTCCAGATTGGATTGGATCCGCCTTGTAATACTGATAGCTTCGTTTACCTATGCTCTTATGCCTCCAGCTTTTCGTTGCTATACCACCAAAGAATAAAAACGATCTACTCTGCTCCCAACCCCCGCGCGATTCTCGCACATGCAGGCAGGCAGGCAGGCAGGCAGTTTGTAGATTTTGTGGGGAAGGAAGGAAGAAAGCAAGCCGGTATACTATTGCTTTATATATATATATACATGTTTTAGACTTTTTTTGGGGCTTTATTCAAGACGAGGAAAAATGAAAAATATACTGGCAGTCTTTTTTAAAAGAAATTTATTGGAATTAATGCAACATGGCACTTTTGAATTTTAATCCAGTCTAAAGATTGATGGAACTGGATTTTGACGTATTTATGATCGTTTTACTGTTTTAAAAATTACAATAAAATATCAAACAAATTCGAAAATTTTCAGATTTTATAGAAAAATATCTAAATGAGATACACACTCTAAAAAAATTTGTCTAAGATCGGTATATGAAAGGGCAGAAATGTTATTGTCAGGCATATGCACAAGACATTATTACTATTATTATTTATTGATACTACTATCATTAGGGCTATCTATTTTTATCTCCCATCTTTTTTGCTAGTTTGCAAAATCTATCACTTAATTGTTGATCTTACCACATCAATCATAATCGTTTCGGAAGATTTTTCTTTTTCATTTAATAGTATGAACATATGGTATGATTTTCTACACTGTCCTAACATGGCGATCGGCGTTCAATAGTGCCTAGCCTTTAGTAGCCCTGTATTTCATTACTTATGAGAGATTTGAAGAGACTGTATTAAGAAGTTGTTGGTCCTAGTACATCACCAACTAGGTATGCGCACAGCAAGTTTGATTTTGTGGACCCATGTAATACATCCGGCCTATGCCTATATATAGAATTTGCTTATTTATTTTACCACTATTGACAGCTAAGAGGCAAAAGGACATAAAAACTTATTTGAGTTGTGGATCAATTTGGAAATTAAAGGATGCAGAAGAATTTCACTTTCACGGAGGAAATGAATAACGTCTAAAATGAGTTAATGTCCATGGAAAGGATTAACGTCTAAAATAAGTTAATGTCCATGGAAAGGATTCACGGAGGAAATGAATAACGTCTAAAATGAGTTAATGTCCATGGAAAGGATTAGAGAAGAAAACTGAAAAGAAACTATGTCAAGAGATTGATGTTAGACATAAAAAGGAATTTGGTTTTGGGTAAATACATTAATTAAGAATACAATTTCCATGAAACTAGTTGATTTTCATATGTAACTAATAAACTTTAAAATGAGTGTATAAATTATGAAATTATCAATATATTTTGAAATATCAAATAACTATGTATTGATAAAATCATTATTAATTTAGATTTAAAAGGTTTTTATGTACAAAATAAACCGGTTATCCATGGCCAGTATCTTTTAACTAATGTGACATAAATCAATTTTTAAAAATTTTATTTTTTATTTTTAGTGTCAACTCATATGTTTTCGCTATACCTAGTAAATTTTTAAGTACCACGTACTATTTTGTTTCATTACTTTTTCATCAATCTTATTATAGTTTTGATTTCTTTATTTATATTTTCTAATTTGAAACGAACAAGATTAAAATAAGCAACAATAATAAATGAAAATATGGATAATAGTGATAGTAGTAATAGTAATAGTAATAATAATAATAAAGAAAGAAAGAATTGTGATTTAATGAGACTCAATGTATGGATATTTGGCCACCGGACGTTATTATTATTTTTAATAAAGGTGTGAGTTTATCTTAGTTCGTGTTTTCATACTAATTCTTTAATTTTTTTTCTTAAAAGAAGTGCACAAATACATGGACCGATGCATGTATTCATGTCAATTTTTATTATTTTCAAAAGTTAAAAAATTGGTATAAAAACAATTTAAGGTGCTTGTAAAAAATATAAAAATAAAAAAGGCCTTGGTATGAAATCATGCTGCATAGAAAAATATAATTGCCACTAAAAAGCTGATTTTTGGTAATCACCAATAGCAATGAAATGGTTGTTTTAATTTTTTTCAACACTACATCCGAAACCTATTAGTTACTATATGGTTAGTTAAGCTAATTAAGAGTCGATCATATCAAGCTTTCATTATGATTGGCTCCTTGCAATATAATTTTCATTGTTAAGGCTCATTTGCTACCAAGCTTTTGCACCTAGAGATTTTTTAAAAGTAATTAGCAAAAATACATGTAAATTTTTCAACAAGAATCCCTGTAAGAAAATAAACGTTTAGGGATGTGCGTGGAAAATATAGCTATATAAAAATATAGAAGAATTTTCTTTACATAAATTGGGATGAATATAATTTGGGGCTTAATCCCTATAGACTTTGCCTTCTCCCTAGAATTTCACTGCAAACTTTGCAATATGATAAGCAACTTGATTTTGATCTCTTAGGATATACTAGAAACTAACCTGTTGAAACCTTTTGCTTAAGTTTCTCATGTCATCAACAAACAGGTCAATGCTTAATCAAATCTTTGTCCCATCCAAAGCTAGCTAGCCATTGCTAATGAGTTAAATTCTATTTTCACATTCTTTGCCCCAAATTTCAACAACCATTTCATTCCAAGAAGGATGACTTTTGCCTCTTGCCAAACCGAATCAAGTATGCCAATTTTAGCCCAATTTTTGCTTGCCAGAAAGGTCCAATTTCAATTCCTAAAAGTTGTATTTTAGTGAAATTATCACTAAAATGTTGTTTTTTTATAATATCTATTATATTATAGTTCCTAAAAGCAAATTTTCAGTGATAATAATTATTTATGTCATCAAATATATATATATATATATATATTTAAAAATGTATAGCAACTTCAAATGATTTTCTTATAGTGAAGTTATTGCAAAAACGTAAATTACTGGCCATGTACTGTGGTAAGTATATCTCAAATCAAAAAATGTAATTTTCCTTTTAGGATGGACAAAAACTCAAGGTTTTCACTTCCTACCTTCTCCATGTCAAATCAAATGAATTGCCTTTTAAAGTTGCACCTAATAATGAGGTAAGGCTTGTGCCCACTTTCATTTAGAAACCATTTGTCCTGCGAAGAAAATAAATAAATGATGGACTATTCCAACGCCCAACGAGAAAACACTTTCTGAAAACCTCCATCCATTCCAGTTGCTTCCATGATAACACATTAACGTGCCTGAAGGGTGTGACAGCCCCTGTTGCTAGACCTGGGATGATTCTGGACTGCACATTACAGCTCACTCCATTCCTTGCTCCCCAAAAATTGCACAAGCTAGTTGCATTGAAAAATAAATTCTCAACACGTTTAGTATTAGCCAGCTACCATACGGACTATGAGAAAACAAGAGTTCTATTCATTGAAATCAAATTAAAACAGAATCGTGTACAGAAATAGGGAAAAAATTGCATCCATCACGAATCTATATCACTAAAAAGGTGATTTTTTTTTCCCGTTCCTGTGAAAATTATGCAGCAACATTTAAAATTATATATATATTTTAAAGATATCTATGGTATGAATTGCTGCAGGCGATCTCGAGCAACACGCCCCATGCAAAAGGGCACGAATTTGTGAAAACAAGGCGTCAAAGGGGGCGTCAATCACCCTTCTTTTCCGACAGCATTTCTTCTCACCTATCGAAAGGCTCTTCCGTTCGATGTCTTCCACGTGTCATCATCCACCAAAGAATATAAATGATGGAGTAATCATTATTAAATAATTCTAGCTGGTGCTACGCTGCGCCATCAGTACGGCATCCCTCTTTCGTTAAAGCTGCGCAGCGGCCGCAGCACTAGGTACGTACGGCCGGGTTTCTTCTTGGGTGCGCACTGCGCACATGCAGCCGCGCCTCGTTCTCCGCTGGGGGATGGGAGAATGAATGAGCTGCCAACGGGCCGGAGAATTGGAGCATAGGAGAAGGGAACTTCGCATCCAGTGAGCTATAAATTCAATATCACCGGCCAGTGGGCATACAATAACTTATAGGCGCTGGTGCTGCTTTTTTCATAAATATAATGTAATTTATTTTAAATTAATTAGTTCAATTTATTTTAAATTAATTAGTTCAACTGTATTCGTTGGATAAAAATGGCCACAGTAATGTCTGTATAAATTTTTAATTGAGATATTTTTAACGCATTGTGTAAAAAAACGAGGGAAATTATTTTGACAAAATCTAGCGAATAGAGTATTATGATAAGCTAGACATGAAAGAACAGCATGATCAAGAATTCAACGCATCAAAAACCTTGGACCATGGTCCAGTGTCCAAAGAATGGAATGAATTGAGTAATTAGGAAATTGATCCTATGCACCTAATTTTTTTCACCGCTGTTAATCTATATGTATTTAACATGTGTATCAATTTTTACCACTTTGAAGTTTTTTAGATATTTTTTTGGATTTTAAAAAATCATGGTATTTTAGTAAATTTAAATTACTAAAAATGCCATTAATTTTTAAAAATTCAAAAAATATCTAAAAATCTTCAAAAAATGATAAAAATTGATATGCATGTTAAATATACACAGAGTAACAGTTGTGTGAAAAAAGTTTTTAAAAAAATATGAGAAATGGATATTTACACCCGAGTGCACTGATAGGATCAAAATCCGAGTAATTATTGATATACGTGTACAGGTTGTACATAAGCTTAACTTATAATATTGATTTTAATTTATTTTTTATTTTTTCACAAAACATACTCTACTAAGTGTATTTAATATATATGCCAAGCTTTGACATTTTACAATACATTTAATATTTATTGTTATTTTTAAAAAATCAAGTTTTAAAGTGTTAAAAAGGACTTATATTCCTTTGAAATTGACAATTTTTAAAAATAAAATAAATATTTAAAAATATTATAAAATGAATTTTTTTAATATGGATTAAATACACTTAGGAAAATATGATTATGAAAAAAAAATCGAAAATAAAAAAATAAAAATGAATATTGTAAGTTAAACATCTACAAAACATATTGTATAATTGGGCCTAATGAGAACTTAGGTTTTTGAAAAGTGTTATGGTGATGTGATATAATACAGGTGAAGTGAAAATAAATAAGGTAGTTGTTGATAAAATGATTGAAATATGTGAATAAAAATTAAAAAAAGATAGTTAAGTAATTAATATATTAAATTATTGCTTGAAAAATGTATTGAAAAAAGGTGATAAGATTTGCCTCCCGCCTGCACCTTTTACCAAACCAAGCCTACGAAGCAGAATTGAGAATACACAGGCTAGTACAGTACGGGATATTCAAGCACGAGGGAAATGGCTGATGCAGCCAAGCTAATCCCAGCTGCATAAATTATTACATCACCCTACAAGTCAAATAACGATGCGTTCAAAAATTCAATGCTGGAAATAAATAATAATTAATATGAACTTTATTTGTTATAATGTTTTAAATTTAATTTCATCAGTATTTATATTTTTTTATTACGTTCAAAATGCTCTTACTCGACTTCTTTTTCTTAAATTTATCCGACGTCATCGTTTGCGCCTATTCGATTGACATTATCAGTATTTTACTTTATTTTATAAACTATTCAAGTACACCCAATAATTATATATATATATACATACATATATTACTTCATTTCAAATAAATATTTTAACCCACCAAGTTCTATTTATTTACTTTTTACTGTTGGTGCTAGAGATGGGAAACATATGGGGAAACATATGGAAGATATTCCAATCAGTGAAAAGAACAAGGCAGGCAGTACGCATATATATGAGGATGGCCGAAAGTGTTTGCATGATGTATTTATATTTTATACGCGGAATGTCTTTATGCTCCGGCAGAGCAGTTTTGGCGATGGATTCCTGGCTTATACCTTATGTGGCCCACCTCTTTTCAAAGTCGACTAAAAGACAAAATTCGCCCACTTGTCTTACTTAGTGGCCCACATGTTTCAACAATAGTTATTCTCACGAACGTGCAATTGCTAGTGTTTTCACTGTGGTGGCAAGAAAGTAAGATTTTATTGCGAAAAAAATAGTGCAAAAAAATTCTTCAGAAAAATATCTAAAGTATCTGAAAGCGTACATAATAATGACGAAGTGAGATTATTAAAATAACTATATATATATATATTACAACAATCAAATGAAAATGGGGAAAAAAAGAATTTTAAGGTCAACTCTTCTTTCCACGACCCACACATGCATCGAAATGAGTTGAGTTTTGATCCACGGCCAATTAAATTATGATGAAATTAATTTTCTAAAATTTTAATTAAAAGAGGACCTTATACGTATAGCTATACTTTTTCATTACTGTTTATTGCAAATCATTTGTAGGAAAACTCTAAAATTAATAGAAGCATGTTAAATTTTTATAGTTTAAAATCTATACATCATAATAGTTATAAAATTGCTAAATTTGCAAATTTCTAAAATAAATTTATGGATGTCGACAATATTTTATAAATATAAATACACTGCAATTGACATAGCACTACAAGAATATTTAGCATACACGATCCACTTTTTTTGCAATAAAAAGTTTAAGTTAGCAATGTTTGATTAAATGTGGTTAAACTCTATATTTTACTGCTACTTACAACTAAATTTACTTTAAATGCACTTTTAGTTGTATTCAAGATAAAAATAACTACACTTAATTCAATGTCATCACTCACAAGCAACTAGTTGTTTTAGTTAGATAATTAATTATAGCTAAATTATATTTAAATTGCAACCAAATTTATATTATATATCGGGAGCGCTTCTATGAAACCCCTTTTCCATATAACCCCCTGCATTTTTATTATCCAAATATTTGATGAAAAATTTACTCAATCTATCATATTTGACACAATTTATATTACCATGAAAATTCTTTCACTTATCTAATATCATTGTATTTGGGCTCATCTACAAACATATAAAATCAATATAATAAAATGTTTAATGCTAAATATCAATTTTAAGATAGTAGGTTGAACATATAAACCATCTAAAATATAATTACTATGTGGATAAGTGATTCTATAAAATATCACTATATTCTAATATATATTGAATGAATCTAACCATTTTCATAATTTACAGACAAATGTATCTATTATTAAGCAAAAGTAGTTTATGCACATATTAGATTTCGATAAAACTTGGTCTTCTAATTAAATAAATGATTTAAATATAATAAATTGATTGATTTTTTTTTATCAAACATCAAAAATCTAAAAAATAAAGGGAGTTATGTGAACCTGCTTCCGATTATATATATAGCCAAAGAATTAGCTATAGTAAGTGAAATTTGTTGGAATGTACACCTACAAATATCTTATAAACAAAATAAATTTATCGGATCATTTTACAAATTGTCTGAGATAGGTAAAAGTGTGAGCAGGGCCATAAGAAAAAACATGCCGTTTCAGGAACCGTCCATCTCACCAGAGGTTGGCATGCTAATGCATGCAATGGCCGGTTGCGAGTCATGCAATTTGGGCCCCAATGTCAGAGTAGCAACCGTCGCCATCTGTCAGAGTATCAGAGAAGTCGCCCGAAAAAAGAGCAGTATGGGGCGTACGTGTGGCACGCGTGCTCCCGTGCAAAGTCAGACAGCCGTGCATGCATACATGATGCATGCATGTGTGGGCAGTCCTGGGTTGGCCCCATGCATGTCCATAATGCCCACATATACAGGGACAAGGCACACAACCGACGTGAGACGAGACAATTGCCAAAGTCACACAAATCCCACAACATACGCACGTCACATTCATTCATGACCCTTTGTTTTTTCCTTCTTCAAATCAGCCCTTCCCAAATTTCAAAGCCCCACCTGCCTATCCACTCATTTGCATTTGTACTCCTCCCACCTTTTACTCTCCATGCGCAGCCAGCCAGCCAATTAACCAGCTATGCTTTGATTACTCATGGTTTTACTGAAAGAGAGGAATTAATCCCTGAAAGATTGGAATTATTTTTTTCGAAATTGTAATTAAGATCGACCTAATAATGCTTAAAAATTAAAAGTAAATAAAACGATTTAGCACACCGAATTTTTTTAAAAAATGTTGCCAATGTACATCAGCATGTCAGCAATCAAATTACTCGAAATAGTTTCAATTTGGAAAAGGGAAACTAAAATAATATAGTATTCGCGTCATAAAAAGGGGTAAATTTCCCATTAGATGCGTAATTATTTGTAGCTGAGAATTGAAAGAATAAAAGCAAAAAAAAAAAAAAAAATCAGATCGGCCATGGTACGTCTTGAGCTTTGCGCATTAGGTCGACTTTTTTTATTGAAATTTTTGTGGGGAAAAAAAATTCCTTTTTGCCTACTAAAAAGTTCATTAATTGTTCCAAACGTGCTCGGGATATGCTTGCTTCGAATATTGTTTATATTTCATTGGTGGTCAGCAATGATATTCTCACAGACATGGGTGGCATTCCATGCATCGTGCTCAGGTGCCTGCCAGGGTGCCAAACCAAGCCAGCCTCTCATGCAAAAGAGGACAAGACGGTGGTGAAATATTCTCACCCCTCCTGACTAAAAGCATTTGGTAGCTGATCCTAGAAAAGATGGAAAATTCCTTGATTCCACCTGGTCATGACTCTTCATATTCTGGCGCTCCAAATAAGTACATTATGACCTGACTTCCCATGATAGAACCAAGCCGGACACCCATTTTCGAACTCTTCTAATCACTGACAATTAACATATTATAAAAAACGATGAACGATGACTAGTGACGACCAAATCTTTTTTTTTTTTTTTTTTTTTAAATATCTTGAGTAGTGGTTGAATAAGGGCATGTTTATCAAGTGTCGTAGGGAGACAGAGTAGGAATGAAGTCCCTCCCTCCTTTCCACCCTGCACCTTTTCCTTTGTCGTAAAACTAAAAAGCATGCACGTGACCATGCAAAGGAAGGAAGGAAAAGCGTTCGTGGAAATCAAACTGGATTTATAAAAAAGAGAGACCCCATTACAATTACCAAGGATAATTGCGTCGCCTTTAGACGATAGTGAAACTTCCTCCATCCCCCCAACCAACCTGTTGATAGAGCAACTTTTCAAAAATCGATTAGATTTCATATATTTACGTAGAATATCATATGCTTGGGCTTTTCTTTCTCATAGCCTGTTGATATGGACATTCCTCTCTCTCCCTCACTCTCTTTCTCTCTCCACTGCTTTCTGTCTCTTTTGTCTCCTTGTCTTTCTTTCTCTCTCTTTCTTTTTCTTTCCTTTCTTCTCTGATTTTGAAGTGGGCATCAAGGCAGGCTAGTCTTTCTCTTTTTCCTCCACAGAATGATTTGAGAATAATTAGTACCTCATCACATCAATGAGACCTGCCCAGGGTGAATTCAAGATTGGGCTTTGAACCATTCACTTCTGGTAATCTTCCATAGTAGCTCAAGCATTTGGGGTCCATCTCCTTCTGAAATTGCACACAGACAAACGACGAGGTCTTTGATCAGATTTGGAAATTGTCATGATTCAGAGAAAATGAAAACGTTATCAAAGCATGCAGTAGTAATTCAGCCACTGATAGGCATCAGGACAGCTAGTGAAAAAATTGCCCATTTTCGATACTGTGGACCACTGATCAATATTTTTTTTACCTTTCCATTCTCTTTCAAATGTTGCATAGCGCACCTGATGAATGGACCAGTCATGGTTATTCAATAAATAGCCATTGTGGCTAGTGCTTCATTTTGTGATCAATCAAGGAAACTTTGTAGCAGGGCCAACATGTGCACACTGAGTGTGGACCACTAGTCTCTATTTTCGTATCTGTCGAATTTTCCGTGAGGCATGTTTGATGCTGGGACTGTCCTATGAAAGAACAAGATATTGGATTCTTGGCGATCAAATTGTATCTCTTTGGTGTTGCCAACTGTTCATACAACTGTATGAATACTGTATATATTAACTTTACTATCCCTCCCACCAATGTTTCTGAAATGCAGCAAGCATGACGGCAGAGGGAATAGATTATTCCCCCTTTTCCATTTTTTTCATTGAAAATGTTTCTCCCTTGTTGGAGAAGAAAGGTCTATGGAGCATTTCAGTTCATGAAGCCCAAGGGCACAAAAAAAAAAAAAAAAAAAAAGTATACTAACATGACGACTGCCTGACTTAGAGGATGGAATATTTAAGCAAATTTTCACATGGAAAATGGAATATTTCAGTGGTCGGTTTTTATTTTGGGTACCTCAAAAGAGGGCCTGGTTGCTGTGGAATCCCTTGTTTTATCATTGAACCAAGCTCCCCTACTGCAAGAAACCAACATAGAGAATATTTTCCATCAGTGGAAGTCCATGCACAAGAGCAAAAAAAAAAAAAAAAAAAAAGTGTACTAAGAAAAGAGCCCATCTTTGTAACTTTACTATTAGCTTGTGATTTGTTAGCTTTATCAACTGAGACGATTGAAATAAAGTTAATATAGCCCCATGTGAAAGCCCATTAGCTATAAGAAGAAACATCTGGGAAGTTTCATGGGGGGCTTTGCCTTTGTTCAAAGGTTTCTACTATGTGGGATCCACTTGCATGCAAATGGAGGTTGCCCACAAGATCAAGGCTCCTCATTTCGGGAAGATTTTTCTCATGAGGATCGTCTGCCTTGGAATTAGAGAAGATGGGATCCTTGTGCATGTTGTTGTCTTTTGATCTCTACTCGTGAAGCATCTTGGACAGACAGAACAAAGCTGAGACACCATCTTCCCCACTTTTTGCGATAACTTGCATGGGAAGTGTATTCCAGGCTTTGTCACTGTTAAAACGACATACACAAAAGGAAAAGACTGGCAGTCCCCACATCCTGCTATGCTCCAAATGGTGGCAGTCAGCTGATCAGAACTTAACAGGACACATGGATGGAAGTTTAGGATCGGATAAGGATGAAATGGATAATTTGAGGGAAATAAAACAAAAGCAAGGAAGGTAAGTGGCACCATTTTCAATGCCCCAGCAAGTCGTATTCTGAAATGGTATCTACAACACTGATTTCTGTTGCATTATAAAACCCCAGTTATCTGGAATTATAAGTTAGACTCGCTATGGTGTAGAAATAGAGAATTTTTCAGTCATGTTGCAACTCATGAGTCTCTATGCAAATCCAGCGGATAAACAGTTTACAATTATAACTGGATTTCCAGGAACTTTTGAAGTGATTGTCTGTTGGACGATTGGACGGGTGGGTTAACGAAAGGACATTCTTGCGTGGATCATTTCAATTGCATTTGAGTGGAAGATTCACTAAGGAGAGGACAGGGTGTTAAAACCACACTTCTTTTCATTGTAAATTAGCACGGCCTACATCTTAAGTAGTCCACTTCTCATGCCGAAAAAGATTAAAATATCTAAGTCGTTCACTTCTTGTGATATTAGCGTAGTTTAAAATAGCTGCACATATCTAAGGACAATATTGTCCAAGAACCGAGGACAATGAGAGAGAGAGACCCCTTCCCTCGAAAATGAAGGAAAACTAACCAAAGCAAACCACGTTAACATCAATCATGGATATAAGTTCAAGCAAATTGAAGAGAAAATTATTAGAAAAATGGTGGACTATTCGAGTCACCTTGAAGAATTGCTCCAGAGGCCCCCATAAGCAATGCTCTGACCCGTGGCGGCGGCGGCGGCGGCGGCTTGTCTGCCTTGCTGAACCGTGAGATCGGAACCGTCATGCGGCTTATGAACATCCAGCGATATGTCATCAGAAACCTCACCAGCTGATCCATGCTCAAATCCATCAACTTGGCCTGCGACCAAACAAAGTCAAATCAAAATACTGAACTCAAAAATGGGAATTTAAAAAAAAAAAAACTTTGTTACTGTTATTATATATGATTTTTTTTTTCGACAAGCGGCATGCGCAAATACCTGGTGAAGCAGCTGGCCTATCAGTAGTCTTGACGGTTCGATACATCTGCAAACACACAAATAAAAGCTAAAAATCACATCCAAAACACATTACCTGAAGCTATTTTAAAAAATATTATTCCAACCACATTGGACTAGGAATACGTGTACGTACGTACGTAGTACTGGACGTGTTGGAAAGTAGAGTGCTCTGATCGATATTACTCATAGATGAGTATGAATGCATATAGCCATCATCCATGTATGTTCCCAAACATGTTTATGTATGTGTGCATGGGCATGACACTGGTGTGATTAGGAAACCCAAGAGACAAAGAAAATCATTGAGAAATGATGGCGCATCGTACTTGGATTTCCCACATATTTTAAAACCGAAAGAGAAAACACAACCCCAAATGGCTGGGATTTCTTTCTGCTGATTAGTCTCTCTCTTAGATAAACACAGTAAGGGTCAACAACATACTGCCGTCTCGTCCTTTGATTTCTCTTACCTCTCTCTTCTTTTATTTGCTGGCATTTTTTTTTTTCCCTTTTTCTTCTGGGGAGTAAAAGCTGCTTCTAGCTATCTTGTGGAACCCAAGAAATCTTTGATGGAGAAAATGAAGAAGAGGTATTGGCTGTACCAGCTTTTTCGAGAACTTGAAATGGGATGCTCCACCAATGCAGGATTTGAAATAAAAAAAGGAAAATAAAGACCATTAATTCTACCAAAGAATTGTTTTTTATACCTGTAAATGGGATTTGACATGAGCCAGGGTGAGATCTTTGACATCCATGAGCTCAAGAACTGACTTGGGTGTAGCCCCTAAAAACCGAAAAGGAAGAAATAAGATAAGTGAAATTGGGTAATATATATGGGAGCGAAAGCGAATTGAACAAGAATAAGAACAGAAAGAGAAAAGCCTACTTTCATGTCCTCCTAATAGCTCCACAGCATGCACGAAGCGGGCATGGAGTGTGGTTGTCCACCGCATCCTGGGGGCCCTCATGCTTCGCTTGGGTGGCAATCTGGAGCTGGGAAACCTCGATCTCATGATGTTCTGAGAAGAGAAAGAAGTGGAGGTGGCAGTAGCTGTGGTTATAGTAGACGAAGCGGAATCGCATGGCTGCTGCTGGACAAAAGGGAAGGGCTGATGGGGGTTGTGGTAAACGGGAATTCCTCGTATTGGCTTCAGAAAGCTGAGGTCCTGGTGGGGTTGCTGCTGCTGATGGTAGAGATATGGGTGGTGATGGTGGTGGTTGGATTGGATGCGTTGGTGGGCGTGTGGGAGATCGGGCGGGTGAGTATGCAGGTTGTTGGGGATGTTGGGGTCCGAACGTCTTGGATTGGCGAGGGAGAGGTCGAAGCAGGTGTTTGGCTTGATGGTGTTGGTGTCCAGGGCCCTCCTCCAGAATCCCTGCAGCTCCATCTCCTCCTCGGATCTCCTCCAATTCGATGTGGGTTTGCTGTTGGGTGGACTGATTTGAAGAGAGAGATCCGGTTGCGCCGGAAACAGCTCCATCTCAGTCTCTCCAAAAAAAAAAGTACTTGATGGATAGATAAATAGATATTGAGATTTCTTTCTCCAGTCGCTCCTTGAAAAAGCTTTCTAGCTATGTCTTGCTGCTGCTTGCAGAGGTTAAAAGATGGTTTTTTGATGATGCGGGTTGGGGGGGGGAAGATTTCAGTTGGGATTTGTGGGCTGTTGTGTGTAGGATGATGATCTACGGAAGGAATGGAATGAATGGGATTGAGAGATGGAGAGAGGTAATGACAAGGTGTGAACCAAAATGGGTGTTTTTCTTCTTTCCTTCTTGCTTGTTTGTGTGAGGTATATGTGAGAAAATGACACTTGCAGCAGCTAAAGGAGAGGGGAGAAAAGAAAAGGTGGGTCTACTCTTTTTGTGGACGTGTGGAGAGAGAAAAAGAAAAAAAAGGGAAAATTAGTAGGCTCAGAGTTTGATTCCTTTTCACTCTTTTGCTTTGTTTTGTGTGGGAAAGGGAAATTTTTTGTGTACGCTTTAACGTGTGGGTATGTTTTTCAACCACTATAACACCCCCACCTATCACTCTCTTTCAACCTTCCTTCAAACCCTAATCTCTGCCCTTGGATTTCTCGCCTTGTAGATTTGTAGCTAGGCAAGGCAAGGCATAGAGCTAGGCCCCCTTCTCGGTACCCCAACCACTTGCAAATCGAATGAAGGATTCCAAGCTCTTCATTAATTTCTTCAATTCAAAAAACTCGCCATCTGTATATATACAAGGTTAATTAATTAATCTGTTCAGAATAAGCAGAGACGTGTATATAGAAGCATGGCCAACTTTTTGGTTGTCAGGATTTCATATAATGATGGCAATTATTGCTGGTAGTGATTAAAACTTATCTTTGATTCGCTTCGGAATCAGTTAAGGAGTATAAAGTGACCTAATATCTATAAAAGAGAACGTATGCCATAGAAAAGAGTAACTAAAATGGATAAAGCTTTTTATGGGTATTTGTAAACTACGTGCTTTCAATTTGCATGACTGTGCAAGAAGGGCACAGCTCAATTGATAAAAGTTCCGGCTTGTGCTCAGATGGTTAGTAGTTATCAGTAGATAAAATATATAAAGCGAAAATTATAAAGTGAATTGGGTGAATTAGACTTGAATTATAGCAAAATAAGAGTGATATCGTAAAAAATATCGTATTTTGGGTATATACATATAATACTCTCTAGGTTCCATATTGTTATTTCTTCCAAAAAAATTTCATAATATTATAAAATAGGCTCCATGGGTTGACAAAGTTTAACTAAAATAAAAGTCTGTTTATAATGTATAAATAAAAAATTTAAGTTGTACTTGAAAAATAATAAAATTTTTGAAAGAAAATTTTTTAGTATAAAATTTTTTGAAATAAGAAAAAATGATGTGATAAGCTATGGGTGTTAGTTGAAAAATATAGTAGTTATATAAAAATTTATGAAGAAATGACTGAAAATAAGGTATTATGTAGAAAATGTGATGTAATGATTAAAATGGAGAGTAGTTATGGAGAGAGAAAAGTTTTAAACTGAAAATTTTTAATTTTAAATTTTTTGACGTAAACAAATGCATCCATAGAAGTCTACTTCTCTCTGTTCTCACTGAAAAATTACTTTTTATAGCAATTATCATATTATTGTCTTTCGCAAGAAAAAATTAATTGTTGTTGAAGTCATATTAAACATGTTAACTTTTTGCAGTACAAAAATAAAAGATTTTTGTAAAATTTGAATTAAATATCTATAAAATAGAATAAATTGATAAAATACAAATTTGGGTAGAAAAAAAGTTATTTAAAAAGTGCAATCATGACTTTGAATTGAAATAAGGGAAAGTACTTTCAATTTTCAAAGCCCTTGACTACTATTAGGCAAGGAATATTTAACTAGCACTCCCATGATTTTTGCAGTCTAATGGTTGAATTCATGATACACAAGCTGGCCACATGTGTTGAACAAGGTGTGCCCCATTAGTTTGATGTTGTCCACCCAGGGTGGCCCATTGTGCAACTTTTCATGGGAAAGACCCTAATAATTGTAGCATCAAAGGCCATCTTTTGTAACTTTCTACACACATCACTTTCGACTTTGCTTCCCCACCCACATTCCCTTCCACCCTATCCTTGCCTCTTTATGATTGACTATCACACATCTCCCCATATATAATTTCATCTGCAAGTGGATGCATGGAGCTTCTCTATACAGCTATACCAATTACCATCTTCGATCTTCCCCTTCCAACCTTCTCCATTTCCTCTCATATGGATTCTTGATATAAAATCAACAAGTGTTTGGATTAAGGCCATGGATAATAAAATACTATCATTCTAATATCACATTAGAAAATTAGCTACAATGAATAACACATAGGTATTTGTATAAACATATGCAATTACAAAGTTTAGTTCACATAATAAAATATTGTTGTTTATGGTTATAAGCAATAAATATTTTTGCTACCATATGATTATATATTTTAATGGGGTATTCTTCAAGCCACAATAGCAAATATAGACCGGCTTACAATGTTCATAGGCATAAAGGATATTATGTTACACAGAAATAACAACTTTAGGAAAGTAAGAGTAAAGCTTCATGTTTTTCATATTTCACATTGTTAGTGAACCACCTACTCTCACTAAAATTATGGACAATTAATAAAAGCGGGATTCGGTTGTAGGAACGACGTCTTGACAATGATCTCCCTACATAAAAATTATCCAATTTCTTTTCACAAAATTACGAATTTTCTAACACTACTATAAATTTCATTTTTATAGCTAAAATTTTAGTTACAATTAATCTATATTTGATTGCATTAGATGTATTTTAGTTATAATTAATTATTTCACTATGAATACTTAGTTATTTTTGAGTTATGAAATTTTGGTTACATGTAGCCATTTTTTAAATAAAATATAGGCAAAAAAATGTTGAATAGACTTATTGCTACCAAATGAAGCAAAATTAAAATTTCATTGCAAATTAAAGGTCATCACATCTAATAAATTTATTGTACGGGTGTGTTTGGCAGTATATAAAAAAAGTCAAGTTAAAGCTTTTCGTTCTCCACGATTACTTGTTTTTAATAATTCATTCATATTTTTCTATACAACTAACTTATCTATTTTAACTTTATCATCTTTATTTCTTATAATTCTCATATTATATTACATAATTTCACAACTTTTATTTTCTACAATTTTTCATAAAATTTTTTATCAATTCCCAAACACACATGTGGTGTTAATTTTCTATTGAAATGGAGAAAAGTGAAAAAAAGCAATATTTGATTTATTTTAAGAAACCATATGGGCATAATACAAAGAAAACAAAAATGAAAATCGTTTTAATTAATAATAATAAAAGTTAGAGGTCTTAAGAGTGATTAATATTTTTTATGAATTTCAATTTTCTTTTATGAATTTCCTCAGTAATGGTGAGTAAATTATACAATTTTTGAAGCTTTAGCAATGAACATATACATCAAGTTTATCATAAAAAGGAAAAAAATTGGTCGAAATGGATTAAATGATCCATTTAACAGCTAAAAGTGATATTAGGAATGAGAAAAAATATAGAAAAAATTCAAAGAAGTAAGAGAAATGTAATGTGATAAAAGTACTTGTCAGTAGTGAAGAAAATAAATGTAAAATAGATGCAGTAGTTGGTAAAAATTCTGAAATAATAATGGAAAATATAATAATTGAAAAGTAGGCTTTTTACATAAGTAAAATGTTAAATCATATCAAAAGAATGAAAATGTTCTTTCATCCATTATCAAATGGACCTTAAAATTAACTTTTGATAAAATCTTGTTTCCTTGCTAATGGAAATTTTTGTAGTAAAATAAAAATAGAAAATATATGATCAACATAGGAAATAACGTGGGTTATAAAGTGAATAAAATTAAACATTTTTAATTAAAAGGATTAATACTTTAAAATAAAAAGTATGTTTAAAAAGTGATAAAACTTTTACGCAAAAACTTTTGAATGAAAGATTTTTCGCGTAAAAGTTTTCGAAGTTGAAGAAAATAATTTGATTTAGTATAAATAATGATGAGAAGTAAAGAAAATAAAATTAAAATTGATAGATTAGTTTGTATAAGTACTTTTATAGAAATGATCGAAAAGTAAAATAATTGTATATAAATATATAAAGAAATATTTAAATTAGAATAATTATGAATACTGAGTTTTAGGTTGTGTTTGTGTAGTGATAAAATTTTTAAATAAAAATTTTTAGTATAAAAGTTTTTAAAATGAGAGAAAATGATATAATATAATAGGAAAAATGACGAAGAATGAAAAAATAAAATTACAATAAGTAAGTTAATTATATATACATAATTGTCAAGAAATGATTGAAAACATAGTTGTTATAAAGTAAGATATGAATTGATAATTAAAAATAAGATAATTATCGAATGTGAAAAAATTTTAAATTGAAAATTTTTGTAGATGACAGCCCCCTTAGATTGAATAATCTTATTGTGAAAAAGTTTAATTTTGCTAAACCTGTCCAAAATGTGCATATACGAGCACTGGCAGGATGATCCTACATCTTGTCATGGTTGAACCCCTCGATAAGACAGCGGATTTCTGTATCCGTACACGCGCTTGCATATACGTATGCACCGTCAGTGTGATAGATGTACCTGGAATTTCGTTCCCGAGAAGACCCAATTTCTCATCAATCTCATGATAAATTGAAGATGACGTGAAAGCCAGAAGGCATGGCGCAAGAGGCGAGGATGGACGGCCGAGATCACCCCCTTCGGAGAACAGTACTAGCTATTAATGTTTCGACCGCATGGGAAAGCGGGTTTGTGGCGGGAGAAAGCCGTTGCGTATTAGCGACTTAGGTTTGTCTCGAAATCATACAATTTTAAAGATTAAAAGTAGTTAAATGATGTGATATGGTAGAGGTAACGATGAATAGAAAAAATAATAAAGTTAAAATAGATAGGTTAGTTGTGTAGAAATAATTAAAAAGTAAGATAGTTGTATAGGAAAATATGAAAAAATAATTAAAAAATATGGTAATTATGAAGAATGAAAAGCCATGTGTAAGATGAGGTGTTAATATATAAATAACGAAAATCTAAAAACATCAATTCTTCTTTAATATTAATAATTTAAAGCCTCCATAAAACGTACTTGGACTAATTAAACAGTTTTTGTTTCGCTTATAATTTTGAACTTGAGGGTTACATTTTTACATCTTTTTTAAATTAATTTTTATATAATAATTAATTTGGATGTTTACGAAATAAATCTTATAAGTTCCAAAACATTGCGAAACAAATCTCTCTTGTATACTTTTAATTTTCGATTAACAGTGGATCAAATTCCGCTTACAGCAGGTCTCTTCTACTACGAAATGTGCTTTTTTAATTTTGAAATTGTAAAATATGATTAAAATAAGTCAGAAAAATCGACTGCCATCTATACTTGTACTCAGGCTGATATATGAATTTAAAGAAATTTAAAAAGTAAAAAAAAATAATACACTCGACTGTACTAACGTTAAGTGTAATTCGCAATCTGCAACCACTTGTATTGGTCAAATTTTAAATTTATTTTAATTATGCCCTACATTATATTTTATACTATTTTTGGGCTTTATACGAAAAACCAACTTATCAAAACCTTTTATCTTCTATAAATATAAAAGACGTTATATTTTTATATTTGTTGTGTATTGTATAGAAAGTTAATTGAAAGGATTTTTTCATATTACAACTATTAATGGAATAGAACGGGGACACCTGCCTCATAGGAGAAAAGCACTTTCGCAGTTTGCACAACGTCGGCCAAGCTGTGGGGTCGATCAATTTACCGGCCGTCAAAGTCGGATCTCGATCTTGTGCAGTGCATGTGGGTGCATTAATCTTTTTTTATAAAATTGTTAATCTAAATGTATTTAACATATATATCAATTTTTATTATTTTTGGAGTATTTTATATATTTATTTTTTATTTTTAAATATCAGTGGCATTTAAATAATTTTAAATTACCTAAAATGTCACTTATGTTCAAAAATAAAAAATAAATATCTAAAATAATCTAAAAATGGTAAAAATTGATACACATATTAATACACTTATATTAATAGTTTTATAAAAAAATAAGTTAAAATAAATTTAGGTTCCGTCAAAATCAACACCCGGGAGGTGGAAAACTGCTACTGTACGACGCGACATTAAGCGTTGCTGTACGACGCGATATTTACTTCCAATTTCTCAAGAAATAACCACATTCACGAATGTTGGGGTCCACACGTGGACAATCTCTAATGTTTGTAGGTGGGCCATCACATCCGTCATTCATGGAAAATGCCTCCTAACATTCCAACTTTTGCATGTGTAATCAATCAAGGAACAAGATTTTCTGCATTTTTTTCTATGACGTTCCATTACTCATGCCTTCCCATCCAGATTGGCTGATCAATATTAACCTTTTGCATTCAGCTTTTCTTCTTCAATTGAAAAATGATTCTCATAGGATATTTCGATTATTTAAAACCATTTTATGAATTTCTTGAGCAAAGTGAAATCATGTTAGACATATACGGCTATTAATACGGGTGAACTTTGGCAGGGCGGATCTCAACGTACCCGGCAAAGCTTAAAATATAAACCCCCATCTACAAATAAAGTTAGGATTCAAGAACCTTATTTCAATTTTTTATATTTATTATAAAATATACTATATACAGCAAATCAAAGCAGTACACTATTTTTTATTTATTTATACTTTTGTTTGAATACATGTTTGTTTGTTAGGTTGAAATTATATCATTTTCATTTACATCTATCTTTATATTTATATTTTCACATTAGGTTTATTTATTTTTTTCTTTTTGAAAAGTAAAATTTTTCTTAAAATAAATCATATAATTATATTTTTAAAAATTAGTTAGACTATATATTATTATTTTTTTATTAAGTTATTTGTTGTTTTTGTATAGTTATATGATATTGTAAATTCATCACTCTTAAAACAAAAGAAAATTTGTTAATCTAAAAATCAAGCCAAACTTAATTTTTATAAATAGAGTTAAGTTTAGATTTTTATAAATTGAATTAAGATCAAGATTAGAATTTAATTCTTATAAATAAAATTAGAATTGATGTTAAAGTGAACTCAAGTTTTATGATCATAAATTGCACTCATACGTATTGATTTAATGCTACAAGTAATATTTAAATAGTTGGGATACTCTTGAATTAGGATATTAAGGATCTATTAATATCCATGTCATTGTTTATATTGAACACAATATTATCTAGTATATGGAAAGTAATTTTAATGAAAATTTTTTGCTTCACAGTCATTCAAATTCAAGATATTGTCATATCATGTACAAAAACAAAAATATTCACAATCATTTAAAAATCATTTTGATCAAGATATTTTTGTGTCGACTAAATGCATAAAAAATGAACATCGAAAGAATTTAGAAGTAATTAAATTGTTATGCCATCCCAAAAATAATTATGGTAATATTTATATTTAAATATTGCCAATAGTATTGAATCAAAATTGCTAAACATGGCTAATAATACAATCAATCAATACATATAAACTTGTAATAATATGCTAATCATTACCCTTAGTGGTAGATAAAATAGTTGATAGTATATAAGGCTTCCACTTCACTGGAACTTCTATGAGTACCTGAATCTCCTTGGCACCATTTGGTAAAAAAGATAATGAGTAGGAAGGTGGAAAACTCCCTCTCCTTTGAATTATTTAAAAATTGATTTTACACTTTAATTACCTAATTAATTTTTTCATTTTACTCTTATATTCTAATGATTTTCTTGTACAATTATCTTATTTCTTTCCACTTTATTCTTGTCATATTTCAATCTCATATTTTTTTAAAAAATATTCTTTTAACTAGTTTCTCACTTCCCTTTCTACCCTTGTTATCAAATGATGCCTTAGTTTTTCTACTCATTTTATGAATCTAAGTAATCCTTACATTTATTAATATTTATTTAATTAAAATATAAAAATTTGCCTTCTCAGGATACTCATGTTTGCCATACAAAATTTAAATTAATTTGGAGAGTTTGTATTTATTAATGGTCATTAAAGTATGCAATTATAATATATATTGATATCTTAACAAATACATATTAATAAACATATTGAATGACTTAAGTGTCATGTTAATAATTAAAAAGTTGGATGGTAATAGTCCAACCCCATCAGGCTTGGATCAAATCTTTGTTTTAAATCCCTTCTATAGTTCTTAGGGCCTCATGGGCTACTACCTAATTTATACTATTCTAGTTTATCTATGAATTATACCAATTGGGTTTTCATTCATTCATCTCTTTGAATTAGATAGATTTACTAGAGAAGGTTCTACCACCTCTAATAGCTCAGCTTCATCTAACCTTGGTCAAATTTGGATAACAATCGAGGACTCTATATCATATAGTTTAATATTATCTACTTTAATATACCAACCCAGCAATATAGTTCTAGAACACATCACATTATTTTTAACTTGAGACTCACATTTTAAATCATGAAGAACTCTTAACTTCTTTAATATAGGATTTGATTTCTTTCTATATCAGGCCTTATGTCTTCTATATTTCTCAGAGCATTTGACTTTTACGCATAAGATGCATATATTATATTTTATAAACTTGGGATTGTCTTTTGCCTATACAAACATGAAATAACCCTAACCAACTAATCTAACTCAAAATTTTCAATTAAATATACATGGAGTCATGCTTGGGTGCTATTGATTATACTCTAATTAGGGTGAAATTAGTTGCAAACGGGCTCATATCAATGGTGAAATTAAAATTGAAGAATCTTATGTTTAAGCATTATTTATTTTATTATGATACTAAAAATAGAGTCTTAAGTGAGTCACATTTTCTTTAAAATTTATATATATTTGTGTATAAATTATAAAAATATTTATATACCTTTACAAATATATTATAGTATAATAACACTTATAAAATCATTTATCTTTATCGAAATGATGTTCTGAACAATTTAGGGATGTGTTTGGTTGGACACAAAAAATATTAATGAAAAATTTTTAATAAAAAACTTTTCACTCTCTATAACTATCTTTTTTTTTTTCATTTTTTTAATACAAACTATCCTATTTTCAATCAATTCCACACAATTACTTGTATAATTAACCAATTTATTTTAATTTTATTCTCTTTGCGCTTCAACATTACGCCTATCATATCACATTATTTTTTTTATTTATCTGACAATTTTTACACTAAAAAGTTCTCATTAAAAATTCTACCCCTAACCAAACGCACCTAGATGTTTAAATAATATAAATTTGAAATTAATATATAAATAAAATAATGTTAGTATGTTAATTTTACACTTTTCTGATAACGCCAATGCGCATTTTGATTTTATGAAACTTTAGTGTCTTAATTAAATAAATTATTTTACATGCATGGATGAGTTGGATTTTTATTTTATCATCGGGCAAGGCCCACTTATAGGCAACTTAGCTGCAACCCAACATTTCACATATAAACTTTTAATTTCACACAAGGTAGCTAGCTGTTATTACATTGGCGGATCGGGATGAATTGAATAGTCAACAGTAGATCACTTATCGGGGATCTAACCCAGTTTCCAACCATTTAGGTAAAAAAAAAAAAAAAAAAAGATTTTCAACCTAGCCTATATTCTATAAGCGAATGCCAGCCATTTTCCAAAGGGGAGCAAACAGTAACTCTAGACGCAACAAATAAAATTAATGAAAGGAAGAAATTTGTGTCACACTTGTACTTTGATGGCTGACATGAATGCAGTCACAAAAATTCGTACAATGGGATAAAAGCTTGGGGCGAAACTACTTTTTTTTTTTTTTTTTTTTTGAAATATTTAATTGTATCACTGGCCTTTTGATTACCAGTTGACTGATGAATAACAATTGTAGAAGAGGAGTAAATGAATCAAGAGGTTTTAAACAACCGTAAATTCTAAACCAGTTACCCTACACGCCTTTACATGCATTCAAGTCAAGGTCATCCAAATAGTAACTCTAGGGGCGAAACTTATTAGGTACAAATAAGTGCTTTTTATGTTTGAAAAAATTACCTGCCGTACCAGCTCTTAAGTAGTTTAGGTACCAACAAAATTTACCAATAAAGTAGGGATAAAAAATCATACTAAATTGAGTGCAATTAGGATAAGGTATGATTACATATAAAATGTTCTTAGAGTCAACCTTGGTGGAAACCCTATGTCATATGAATACATGGACGACTGACTCCTCTGTATTTATGATGAACAAGCAACCTTGGTAGTGACCAAGCAAAGGAGCTGCATATATCACCAAACTCCCAACGAATTAATACGATAATCGTGGGGATCGCCACGAAGGAAAAGGACGAGAGATGTTGTTGCTGGAAGAATCGATTGAATAAATGACATTGAAAAAAAGGAAAATGAACTCATATGGAGGTGGTTGTGACTTTTGAGGGTCAAAACAGGATCTCTGACAACATCGGCATTCATGCATACTTGTTTATGCGTGCATGTGTGTGGGTGTTATGTCCATTACTGTTTCTAAATTATATAATGTTGATGGCTCTAGACACAATAGAAATCGGTGACTGAAATGGTGTTTTCTATGGCACTATATTTATATTCATGGCTAGCCATGTAATTAATGCCATGAACGTTGAGGATTATTATAACCAACCCATCAATGTCAACCACTAGAATGGTGGAATCCCCATGCACACTGATGCTGTAAATTCTATCTTTTATCATTTTTTATCCATTAATCATCTGGGCCGTTCATATTACATAATGCAAATTATATATGGGGCATCTCCAAATTGAAAATCTAAAAAAGAAATCAACGGCATGGGTGGGCTTGTTCGTAATACATATAGGATTCCCATGCCCAAACTTATCATCCATAATCCCTTCATCTAGGCCGTTGATATGACATGTGAAAAACATGGGGCATCCCCAAATTAAAAACCTATCGAAAGCAAGGGCATGGATGGCTTGATCTGATTTGTGGGTCCCCATGAATCATGAAGCGAATGGTGTCTTTATCACTTATAGAGAGAGAGAGAGAGAGAGAGGAAACGAGCATGCCAAGGCCAGTGATCTGATTCATCAGAACCGTACAATGGCTGCAATGTCAACACCCTTCCTTGGAAATAGAGAACCGGGATGTGGAAGCAAGATGTCGAAGAAAAAAAGAAAGGGTAGAAGCATCCAAACACGTAGAAGATTGGGTCATGGCTATTTTCATGCATTGTTTTTCCAACAACATGTCTGCTGATAATGAAAGGGAATCTCACATAAATATCTAAGAAACCGTGCTAGAATATTAGTTTGTTTTCTATTATTTATTTATTGTTGGTTTTGATCTTGACTTTGGAATGGAGAAGACCATGTGATCTCATTGATTATAGAGAAGCGTGACGAATTTCAAATGTGAAGTTGGAAAAAAAGGAGGTGTGCACACACTCTATTAATATATTAACAATATTTATTTTGTTTCAGGGATTAAGGGACGAATCTTATCTGGGATGGGATGTTCACGGCCCTCCTGCATAGAAAATTACTATTTTACTAGAATTGATGATCACCACGCGAGGCTTCCTCACCATCCTATTCTTTATTCTTTGAATAATCGATTAAAAATTTAGAAACTTATATAGGATTTTATTTGGATCTTTTTAATAATTATTATGAAAAATTCCTTTCATGCCTATAATATTTGCTCTTAATTTTTTATATATCCATAATATTTTATAAATTCCTCTTATATTCATAACATTTTACCATAACTTCTTTTTATGCTTCTACTATCAACACAACAGTTATCTATCCTATTAAAAAATAATCTTGCTCATTTAAAATTTTCTAATTGAGACAATTCAACTTGATATGACTTAATTGATGATAGCAAATCATCAATATGTAACATCAACTTATTCAAAATTTATATTAAAGTTAAATCATTTTAATTAGAAAAATTTTAAAGGAATAAAATTATTTTTTCAATGAATTAGATAACAATTGTGTTGAAAATACAAGTATAATAGGAATTTATGGTGAAATATTATAGGTATAAAAGAAATTTATGGAACATTGTGAGTATAATAAAAATTATGTATAAAAGTTATGGGTATAAATGAAATTCTCCCAACCTATTATTTTTACACTTGAAGTTCTAACTGTTTATAAAAAAAAAATTAAAGTTGCACCTAGCAAACCCTATGTGTGCAAAGTTGATAACTAATTAATTAATTGATGCAAAGCCTCTAAACTCCCAATTGGCCTTTGGTTGCTTGACGCGTAACATTCTAGTTTAATTTTTTCTTTCGAAAGAAAAAAATGATGCATAACATGCCTTGGTTGGCTATTAATTTACTCTATCTGGGATGAATTTTCTAGTTAACTCCAAATCATTCTGTTCTTACAGCCATGATAGGATATCAAAATTATGTACATCGAATATCGTTTTGCACGTCCTGATCAATTCCCATGCATGACTAGATATTTTGGAATAATAATATAAAAATGGTGATTTGCCCGCGTATTGCAATACAAATTTGATGAACCTAGGCATGCTCATTTTCATGGAATTTTAGATAGATACATGGTCCCAACTACAAAGCTAGATTAGCTGTAATTGTTCCCCACTTGCAATTCACTTGTACCTGATCATTATTCAATGCTTGTGGGGACATCAATAATAACATGGCTTTCAATAGATCCACTAACTTATCTTACTCGTACTATTATCATTCATCTGTGAATGAAATCCCAAAATTAGGGTTATTTACATTTCTCTTTTTTTTTGTAATTTTTGCAAATATGTCTATGCAATATTTATCTAATATTAGATATGTATCCTTAAGTTTGCTAATATTACTAATATACTGATAAAGTTTGCATAAAAATTATAAGCATGTCTCTGCCAATAGGATATTGTTAAAATTTTTTAGTAAAATAATGATAATGCCCTTTAAGCTAGGTGATACACTTACAGTTTTTGAAAATATTATAAGCATATTTGCAAAAAAATATAAACTAATAATATATGTAAAAATATATAATTGTCATTTTAAAAAAATTCTAATGGTGAATTTAATCAATTGAAACTTGAAAGTGATGATGGGTTCGCCGAATTTAATCAATAGTGGGATCTTTCTATCATTGGTGATGATTCTGGGACTAGTTTTTCCATCGTCCATGGCTGCTAGGACTAACAGAATTATTTTATTTTATTTTTTATGAAACACTTACAGCTTCGGTTGCTAGTTTTAAAGAAGAGCACTAAGGAAGACGACTGTTTCTACTAGCGGTATTAGGATGGATTTCTGCCAATGCTGGAAGTTTACTTTCCGTCGGATCTAATGAAGGTGGTGAAGGAGAAGGGTCATTGTCGTAGGGGTTTGCCATAGCCAAAAGAAAAACGAGGGTAATTTATCGACAGCAACAACAAAACGAGCTTCTCATTGGTTGCTAGAGTAGATGGGTTTGATGAAAGTGCAGCGATGATGAGTTCTCACCGAATTTGAAAGCCCAATTAGAAGAAACATGACAAAATGTAAATCTAGTTGGCAATTGTAAAGATCTATCGTGTTTTACCTGGATCTTAGAAAGCAACATAGCAACAATTTGCTTTTGAAATTTCATGTGGTCGGATGAGCAATTCAGTACGGTGACAGTCCGCGAGTGGTCAAACAGCGAGACGGTTACTGTTCGGCTAGTTCAATTAACAGAGAGATAGTTGCAGACGAGTGTGTGTTTGGTCGCAACCATGGCTGGCTAGCTGAGAAAGATGAACTATTTCTTCTGGTGCTTTGGTAGTACAGTCAAATTCATGCATAGTCACTTGCAGCTCATGCATTGGTGATCTAGATCATTGATTAGTGTTTTATTTTGCTTCAACCACTACGACACATTTTTTAAATGCAATAATTAATTTAACTGCATATAACATAAATGTGGTTATCTTTGATGTCACTCGACTGTAAACAAGTTCTTGTAGCAAATAAATTTGTTGCTTATTTGGCTACATATAGATCATTGCATTTGCACAAGTGTAACAACATTTTTTTAAAAAAAATTGTTGCATATAGAGATTCCTGTTTGACAGCAACTACGATTAAGGATTAGAACAAATGTTTCTAATTTAGCTGCATTTACCATTTTAGCAGCTAAATTTTTATTTTTTCTTCACAATTTCTTTTGGTGAATTAATTTATAGACTAATAATTAATTCTTATATGCTGCCGTTTTCTGAAGATGTGATGCCAGCGGCTATGAGTCATTTTGTTAGGTGTTTATAGCCAAGAAAGAACAAACAAGATTCTTAGAGGGTGGGCGATTTTTCAATCAAACATAGTAAGTTGTTAGTAGGACTTCAGACGCTGTCGGCACATATGACATATAAGCTATATTGCTGATGAATATTTAGTTCTTGAAAATAACACATACATACATACATATATGATCATATACAGTTACGTGTACTATAAGTTATTGTGCTTAAAATAGATCCCATATTTATGTAAACGTATTAATAATTTATACAATATTTTATCTATGTATGAATTATATCTTACATAGTTTACATATTGAAAAAACAACTTTAAAATTATTATTTATTTCAAATTATTTTGTTACATTTTTTTTGCCATTTTTAGATGGAGCCCATATATATATATATATATCTAATTTGGATGAAAATTTATATACTATTAAATAAATATTTTAAAATACAATGAATATAGTAGATTATTATTTTGGGATTATATGATGCCCATTTTGAGTCAACTGTACTATACGTTAATGTACAATTAATTGTACTGAATTATATTCCTATATAAATATATTTGGCAATCTACGCAGTGCACATAGATTGCACCATAATTTACGGTATAGTTCATTGCAAAGTGGGCTACACATGTATTAAAATGTAATAATATTTTACACAATTATTTATTTATGTAAAACATATATTTTTGATGGTTTAGATGTTAAAATACAATTTTAATATTAATATCTATATAAAATTATTTTATTACATTAATTTTATACCATTTTAAACTGAAGCTCATATACGTGCTTGATTTAGATGAAATCGATATACTATTAAAGTAAATAATTTTAACTTCATGCTCATGTGGAGCCGATTTGTAAGAGATTGCACTATAATTATAGTACAACCCAAGTGCACTTCCAATTCCAAGGCAGAAGAGCATTTGAGTGACCCAAACTAGGGTGTGTTTGGTTGGGGATAAAACTTTTGATGAAAAGTTTTTGAGGTAGAAGTTGTCACATTGATAGAAAATGATGTGATATAATAGGAGTGATGATGAGAAGTAAAGAAAATAAAGTTAAAATAGATAGGTTAGTTGTATAGATAGTTGTGTAGAAATGATTGAAAAGTAGGGTAGTTTATATAGAAAAATGTGAAAAAATAATTAAAAAATAGAGTAGTTATGAAGAGTGAAAAGTTTTAAATTGAAAAGTTTTGGTTGACATGTTTATATCCCAACCAAATACACCCCTAGACTCCAAGGAAAGATGTATACCCCATAAAAAATTCGGCGTCATCCCCAAAAATTAAAATATATTGCGGAAAGTAGTTATCCTCCCTAATTTAATAAGATAGGTATTTTTTTTAAAAAAAATTATCTAACAGATTTTCAGTTTCTAATTTTTTCCATCCTAACCAATTAGGCCCTAAATCTACTTCCTCGCTAGGCCAGTTAAGGTAGATTTATCAAAGTTTTGGGCTCCAAAAACTACTACCATACAAAGATAAAAATGGGGAATCGATCAGATTGATTTACAAATCCTTTTGTGCTTTCAACCACTGCAAAGTCCGAACGCCATGGAAATAAATGTGCTCCTTCCTAAGTTGGTACGTGTACACCTGTTCTTAATGTGAGATAGACGGTTCACCATCACCGCCATGTAATAGACCCAAGACAAACATAAGTCTAGTCCCACAAATCATATATTCATATATGCTGATTTCTTAATACACTGCCCCACATGTTTTCTCTTTTGCATACTTAGCAACGTGATAGGCATTGGATATGGAACCGCTACTCTTTCTGGTTTTTGATATAACCATTTGCACATATACCCACCATATTCTTCGGTCTTAAATTCTTCTTTCTCGCATTAATTAAAAACCGAATCTACGGCAAAATGCTGCATTTTAGAATGTGCAAAGCCTTGCAAGAGTCCCTTATTTGGGGTGGCGATAACACAACCACCTAATTGTCCGCATCCATAAATCTGCAATAAGCACAGTCAGATACCATAAAGGCACGATCAAACAAAATGAAAAATTCATCAGCAGAGAAGGAAAAATACACTCTCACACACTCGTGTCAACCATCTAAGTCATCCATAAGATCATATTTTATATCATATACTGTCATCTCTCCTGTGGTTTTCCTTTTCATATTGAAGGGATTTCCTTTATTATCATTATTTTTAATTCTTGTGTCTTTGTTATTTATGTTGTTCGTTGTAGATATGTGAATGCGGATGTGCTTACTTTGTTCTATCACCCAACACCCATTTTGATTACATTTAGGGTATCTTTGAGAACAGTTTTTTCAAAGGTAACATGGAAGACCTCGGATGCTCCAAGAGAGAAATGATGCTAAGGGTTTACTTATTCCATTAATCTATTCACGTTAAAAGGAAATTTGACTATAGGAATGTGTGGAATCTCTCTTTTTTTTTCCCTTTTGTTAATGCTATAAACAATTACTTTAAATCATCTGAAGTTATTCAGTGCTTGATACACAGACAACAAAAGATTGCATAGATATTGGCCTACATATACACTTCTAACAACATTGTTTCTGCCCACAATTAGTAACAATTTAGCGGCATCCATATCAGCAAATTGCAATAATCTGATCCTATATATGAATGATTAGTACCGTTGGATGGATGGCCTGATCGAGGGACGGTCCTGATTAGGCCGGGAGTGGCTAGTTGATTATCCAGCTGGTATGGTTGTTTTGTGGACCACATCTATTTGATTCTGATTAACAGCAAGCCAATAACAGGTCTCTAATTAATTTGCAAAATGTGATAAATGCTAATATGGACCATTATCTCATGACTTCTTCATCTATCAGACCTTTTTGAGATTTGGATATTCAAACATGCAAATACAGAACAGAACATGCTTGCCGATATCTTCCATGAAAAGCCAAGGTTTCGATCTTCGTTACCACCATTATCAATTTATGGAGTGAGTTGATCAATTAAAGAAGACTTAGAGCATGCAAAACTTCATTGATTGGATGGTCAGAAGTCTTTGTAAGCAGATCAGCCTGGATTTTTGTGGATCACTTTTCTCATGGATGAGATGTCCTATACAAATGCATGTGAGATGTTGGAGGGAAATTAAGACAGGACTGCATGCTAACTGAGCATTCATGCCAAAGTTAAAATATTATTTATGAAGTAATTGAAGAGCACAAAAGAAAAGTATATATGGAAAAAAAAAAAAAAGTGACAAGTTGTTGGAGAATGATTCAGAGATCTTTTTATCAGAAGCTAGTGATTGATCTGTCATGATGTCGGTGATATCCAGACCATTAGTATGGTGAGCCCCACAGGAGATTGCTGTAATCCATTAGTCGTTTCAGTTGAATGACCATTAACCACCCCCCTGGGGATATGACTTTTCAAAGCTATTAAAAACACAGTGGTTTCTAATTCCTGCTAATGTCTGTGGTTTCTAGTAACAAAAAAATACATATCGTACCTTGTGGTGTCTTCATTATATTATCTCTCAACTGAACCTTGAAACATAAATTAATTTTTGGAAATTATGTAATGTTGGAAAGGACCAAACTCCGAAGTGTTTGATTTCCTATGTACATAAATGGCGCAAGAGCTCCAAAAATGTACAGGGGATATAGAATTTTCTTTAAGATTTTACGTTTTATGTAATATTATCAGCTTTCTTCACCCATAACAAACTTAACGAACTTGCATAAATATTTTTGTTTTTTCCCCCAAATTTCTTGTCTTAGTTTTATACGTTTCCAATTTCCTGCATGTCAACTTTTGAATTAGGTAATTTACAAGTATGCTCATATAGATTGATGATAATCGTAGATATACTCGCTTCGTTTTAAAAATTGCAAATCAATGCTAAATAGTTTGTCTTTAATCCAAATATACCTACATTAATATAGCTTCGTCATATATTTATAAATATATGCAAACTATAAAAGTATATTTGTAATTTATTCTTTTATTATTTTTGAAATATGTTCAACTAATTTATATATTTTTGCAAATATTCTTATGTCATGATGACATCATGATAGAGCCATGACGGCATAAAAATATTTGAAATTATAATCAACTGTGTCGGCTCATTTGCTCTACAATTATAGTCAAACTATATATATATATTTACAATTATGATCAATCTATGTGAAAATTAATTACTGTTTTTAAAATTAAGTAAATATGTCTATAATTATAATTAAATTATGTGAGTATATTTGTAAAAATACTCTTTTATTATATAAACTATAAGATATTTTATAATTTCTTCTCCTTCTTTCTTCATAAGGTATGTTTGCATGCAGTGAAAGGTTTAAAAAGTACACATAATTTAAAGAGAGGATTATGGAATTCCCGCATACTAAAAAATTATTCAACATAAAAGTGTAAAAGAAAATATTATTGTAATAACATCCACCATAAAAAAAATAAATATTGTGAACAAAAACATAAGAAATGATTAAAAGTATAAGAAAAAATATTACGAGCCATATTTATTATTTCTTAAATCATTAATTTTATATTTATTTTATCGTGTTAGTACGTGGATGATCTGGCAATTGATAAAAGACAACTTTAGACACCTTACATACCCGTAAACATAATTACAGACCTTATGTTGTGGCGAATTAGCAAATCGAATGAATGCATTGGTTTTAGATTGTGGGGGGGGGGAGGCCTTTTTTTTACGAGATAAAAGAATTCGAAAATTTCAGAGGATGAATGCAAATATGAAATAAAAGAAATTGTCCTGTCTGTCCATTTATGGACGTCTAATCAGTCACTGTGATTGGCTTATGCCAGTAATTTTCTGCTCCACAAAATATTTGAAGAGGCCTAGTAGTTCCGCACCACACACTCTATAGCCCTTCATTGGACTCTGCCCAGTTCATCTGATCGGTCAGGTGCATTTCAAATTTCATGTGTCCAGATTTTCATTCAATTTTATGGCCCGTAGGATGATTTCGTAAAATTTTCTAGAAAAATAAATAGGTTGATGTTCGACTTGCTTGATATTTTTTTACGAAACCGGATCATTATGATAAAAAGATCGAGTAACAATAATTAGATATTATTTTTATTAATCAAAAAATTATTGAGATTTTGGACGGTCTAGATTAACCTGAAAGGGGTCGTCTCATGTAAGATGGATAGGTGTGGTGTACGGTTGACCGTAGGCGTTCATCCTAGTTTAACTTAAGAAACCAGCGATCTAACAGGTTGGTTTGCAACACGTTAGCATCGTTAGGTCGAGAGACGCAATCCTAGATGAAATTCCCTACACGAATCTGCAAAAGGAAGCTGATTAAAAGCTGATTGAAAAACATCAGGGGATTTATTTTTTATATTTTTTATATTTTATTTTTATTTTGTTCAGGAGAATGGCATCCCTGGGATTTGATGGGACTAGAATAAATTCAAATTTTTAAGAGTTGGGCATTTTATTATTCTTTGGTATTTGCCTTTTGTAGTAATTAGAATCCCGGGGAGAAGTTCCGGGCCATGTATGCGCCGCCCATGGCCCACCTGTTAGGCATGGAATCGATGCATAATGAATAATGGGCTCACACACGTGTGCCGTCTTATACGTGCAAGTTGTGTTCCATCTTGATGAGATCTTGGCTAGAAAAAGAAGTTGCTCCAATCTTTGTGTAGGCTTATACCTAAGAAGGTCAGTGGGACCCACATATTATTTTTGATTTATTAAAAAATTAAATACATATTTTCACTCTATAAATAAAGAAGAAAAATATTGAAATTGAAAAAAGTGATGCAGCTAGATGAAATGGATTTTTGGTTCGCAAACTGGGCTTGGGCTTGGGATTGGGCTTCATTTGTAATTTTGGATGGGAATGTATAGGTCAATTGACACAAACGTTTAAGTACATACATTTGCGGGGGCAAACGATTGAATTTTGATCATTCACGACCGGTCTTTGACGACTGAAGTTTTCGACCATGCTTTACACTCATTCGATCGTGCAAGGTGCATCACAACGCCGTCTCCGACCACATCTCATATTATTGATAATCTTGTAGTTTTCTGTTTGTTTTGGATCATTCAATTTTCAAGCTAAAGCATTTTTTTGAAACCCAAAAATAATGTGTAAAATTATACTCATATTCATCCCGGCATTTTATTTTAAGAATTTGTTTCGTAAAATATTTACAAAGAATAATATTCATCAATATATACTTATTTGAGATTCCAAAACATAATGGAACAGGTTCCATGAATTTTACATTTGGCCCCACCTGATAACGAAATCCAAATCCAGTTGATCATATTGTTTAACATCTCGTTGATCAGGGTATCAAATATCATCGTAATCCTCGCTCAAAAAAATATCATTTTAATCAAAGTTTTGGGTGGGTCATTCTTGCTTCGATAATAATGTACGAATTATAAAGAACACTTAGATATATTTATAGATATATTGAAATTATTTATGTAAATAGGAAAATGTTAAGTTTCGATTCAATGTGCTTTCGAAAGATTTATCCTTTGCAAGCATTGAACCTCAATGTTTTCGCAAGTTTTACCGTTTTTGTTGTTTTTTCTTTAAAAAAAGTATAGACATCTAGGCCTAAGCAATGCCTAGTCGTAAAAAGAAATTTTATGTTTTTTGGTTTTTAAACATTTTTTTGCTGAATTAAAAAATAAAAAACATAAAATTTATTCAGGCAAAAGATATTATTTGGATCCACGTGTCTGCGTGAAATTTTAAGAAATAGTAACAGTAAATAGGTAAAGTTTTTGCAAGTGATGATGTTCAACTGGAAATCAGCAATTAGCTGGTTATCCATTTCTTACAAATTCTTAAATAAGAATTTTTTCCAGAGAAAAAATATTTAGCATGTAGCTTTCATTAAATAGATCGCAGATTCCAGCTAATGCAGCCGTGCACCAGATAGCAGTTATTTGCAATATTAACCTTGTAAGTTTGTCAATTTATGATTTTAACATCCTAGTCTCAATATTTGCAGATATTTTGGATCAAAGATATTTACAGATATAACCTCTAGCTTTTGATGTTGTGCAAAAATAACCCTATAAGCTTAATTGAATTTTCATATGTTTGCTGTACACTTAAACTGCCATTCTCGATATCCAATTAAGCTCACTGATTATTTTTACGCAACATAAAAAATTAGAAGGTTGTATCCCCAAATAACATTAAAATCATAAATAGACAGACTTGCAAGATTATTTTTGCAAATAACCCCACCACAGCCAATTCTAAAATAGAACCTGCTTAAGGCCTCTTCCGCCTGACATCTTCACTTCTGCAGTATTATTGTAGTCGTCATCATAAGTCATTTCCCATCCCATGTAAGTGGAGCACTTCTGCTGTATATATATATATATATAAAGACTCCTCAAAAACACACTGTTTGTAATCTGGCCAAACGCGTTGTCTTGGGAGAGACGCATTTTGAGAGGAGAATGCCACCTGAAGCACGCGAACAAGCAAACTACCACGCAATGAATGAAATAGGTTCCAGTGATCCAGAAATGGAAGATATCCAAGGCTTTTTTTCACGTCTTATCCAAATCAAGATCAAGATTAAGAAATAAGGTGAAATAAAGACAACAAAGGAGGAGAATCTTCAATTTTTCTCTTTTATTTCTCAAGTCCAAAAGTACAGGACCCATTGTGTCAAAAGAATAAAGAAATTGACAACAGGGATGCGCGGCTTCAGGACCGCGACTCTTTGAGACAAAAGGAGTGATATCCACTTTGCTCAAAAAGAATCGATCAATCATATATGAGCCATATACATATAAATTCCATAACCTACAAAGCCAACCCCCTCCAGTCAAATACCTGATTGCCTACATTCCCCTTCTAATGGTTGAACAAAAGGTAGAATCTGGCCAGGAAGAATCCAATGGCCAAACAATCATGTGTCAGAACCCAAATTTAGGGCCTGCACAAAGAATTTGCCCCTTCCCCTCAATTCCTAAACTTGCCGCCGTGTTAAATTTCATACTGCGCTCCTAGAGTCAAGACTTCTGGTGTTTCTCTGTTAGAATCCTACATCCATGAGAACTGGAGTTAGTTCTTTTTGTCATGCTCTTCTGTTAACCTGCTCAAGCAGATCTCTTCACCACCTTCTGGCAGCTTCCGACTCATCAGGGCACGGTTGATCACCACCAGGAAATGATGGGCCCTTAACTTTCAGACGTTTTGGTCCATATTCTAATGGTGGCAGTTCCCCGACATACTTAGCCATATCAAGCTCACAGGAATCCTTTCTGATTTGATCCCTTGCCTTTGGATCCATCATGCCAATGTTTGCATTAATTGGCAGAGGTTTGGACTTGGTGAAGATAGGAGCAACTCCACTGCCGACTCTGTTTCTGGGAGCTGAGTCAAGAACTGCTTTAAAATTGTGCCTTGCTGTGGACTGGTCCACCTTGTCAGGTGCATGGTCTGAGGATGGAAAATGATCGGGCCTCTTATCCGGATGGCGTTTCTTCAGCCTTTTAAGTGCCTGCAGAGAGCAGTATACATGCATTTCTTCATTTTCTAGAAGCAATTCAAACAAAAGATTTGAAACAAGGCAAAAATAAATAAATAAAAGAAGTTTTTGGTGGATGCCAGAATCATACAGTTTCATTTACGCTGAATGATTTTTACCCGCTTCCTAGCTGCTAACTTTATAAAAGACTAAGATAATAATCTAGAGAAAGCTTCTAGTTAAGTTTGTGGATCCAAACATGATGTGCTAGAACACACGCCACTAATTTAGGATAATCAGCCCAAATGATAACTCAGAGAGGGCCAAAGTGAATAAACAGGTATTAGACATTCACCATTTTAGGAGCAAAGGCTGGCTGAGTTTCTAGTATCCGTTTCTTTGGAGCAGTATACATGCATTTCTTCACTTTCTAGAAGCAAAAACCAAATAATTGAAACAAGGGGGGAAGTAGTAGTAATGGTAGTTTTTGGTTGGTGCCAAACTCATACAGTTCCATGTATGCTGAATGATTTTACTCGCTTCCTAGCTCCTAACTTTATACAAGAGTAAGATAATAATCTAGAGAAAGCTTCTAGTTTAAGTTCATGGATCCAAACATGATAAGATGGAACATGAGCCACTAATTTGGGACTGAGACTGATAATCAGCCCAAATGATAACTCAGAGAGAGCCAAAGTGAATAAACAGGGATTAGATATTCGCCATTTTAGTGCTAAGTTTCTAGTATCCATTTTATTTGCATTTCTGATCTTGAACAGATGCTGCAAACATGTCATAAAGCTCACATAGTTCTTATATGACTAGAGAATCTTTGCTAGACCAACGGTGCTCCTAACTTTGCCAATAGTATTGTCCATGACCATGAATAATCCAATCGCTGGACTGTGCAGCCTACATTCTTGGGACATTTGAAGGATGCTTGGCAATTTGGGGATGTGTGTAGTTGTCTCCAAGGTTCCAGCCATAGGACAAAAAATGAAAAACAAATAATAATTGCAAGGCAAGATAGCATGATTCATTTGGTTAACTAGGAGAAAACCAGAAAATCTACAGCAGTATATTCTCTTGGGGAATCCTGAATCCAGTCATATTAGCATATAATCCACATTTGTCCTCCATTAGTGATTTCTTGTTTTGTTTAACTGGAGTTCATGAACTTTGCAGAGATAATGGCCCAACTTTTGCCTCATGCCTTCCCCGCCTTCACAGAAGAGGGAGAAGATGAATTGATGGACTAAAATAGGACTTAGAAAGTTGCCAGAAGCCCAATGGTGTCACATCCAGTGTGCAAGTATGGGATCCCAGCATCGAGGCTGAAGGTAAGTGTTATCTCCTTGTAATGATTTAATTACAAAAAGAAATTGCCAGGACTGCACTATGCCTCCATTCTTGTGTACAAACATCAAACCAAACGGATAAAAACAATCAAAAGGGAGACTCAAAGAAGAAGATTGCATTGGAATAAATTTCACTTAGAAAAAATTGAATATTCACCAATAACAAAAACATGCAAGCAAAAAGCATTAGTTCCAACTTCATAAAGAAATAATAAAGATGAATAAGCACAGTTGACCAACATCCACCATCCACTGCTAAAGATCAGAAGCTAGGAAAGGCTATAGTAGCAGCACGAAGCATGAATACTTTTGAGGAGATGAATAGGTTGGAAGATGCAGTTTAAATGTAATTCAACCAGATGAAAGAGATTGACCATGCCAAACAATACCTGCTGTTCAGTAGCCTTAGAATTCATAACGTTGTTTGCAGTTCTCTTATCTACTTTGACTGAGGATCTACGTTTAACCCTAAAAATTTCTGAGTCAGAATCTTCACTGCATTGATCTCCAGAAGCAAGGGCTAAAGCACCATGCGAAGTGCCTTGATCAGTGGACAAACAACTGTCATGAGATGGGGAAGCCAGGGACTCATTTGCAGTGCCTGCTACTTTTTCAGAAACATTACCAGAGGTTGCAGCATTATCAAATCTTACACACTCCTGCATTATGAAATATAGTGGATGAAAATTCAATATAATTAACATTTTTCAGAAAATATTCACGCATGAAACAGAAGAAATTTGAAATCTTAGGCAAAGAAGTTGACAGTCAAATCTCGGGTTTAACAAAGGACCCTGCTTCTGTGAAACCAGTTTCGTAGAAGTGAATTTATGAAACTTCTCCATGAGGCCCACCTTGATGATGAAATCAAAAATCTAGTATGGTAATTTTGCTTTAACATCATTTGCTTATTCATATTACCAACAATCATTTTCAAACAGAATCTTGGGTAGGCAATACCTGCCTAAAAAATATGTAATCATGTGCATAATATGAAAACTACTTGGATTCATTAGCAGATGCATTAGAATGTTAAAATTATTTATAGAACATTTATCTACATAGAAGGAATGTTTTAGATGCTATGGATGCTGAACTAACAGCTTTGGGATTGGTATAAAATCAAATCCTCTTATTACGTTAATTTTACATTTTTATCACATGGGGTCATACAAATATTTGATTTGGATGAAAATTGGTTTCCAAATTAAGGGCATGTTTGGAAAAGTGATAGAACTTTTTATAAAAAGTTTTATGTGAAAAATGAATTGGTAGAAAACGATGTAACATAACAGGGCTAATGATGAGGAGTAAAGAGAATAAAGTCAAAATAAATAGGTTAGTTGTATAGGTGCTGTGTAGAAATCATTGAAAAGTAGGGTAGTTGTATAAGAGGATGTGAAAAAAAAAAATAAAAAGCAGGTAGTTGTAGAAAGTGAAAAGTTTTATGGATTCCCAAACACCCCCTAAACAGATAACACTGAATGCAATTGGCAGAAGGGATTCATATAATCAATAAAGTGAGCCCAAACAGAATGGTCTCATGAATTCACTTCTACAAAATTTATATCCTAGAAGCAAAAGCTACAAACAAAAGAGACAATACAAATAAAACAAAGCGCAGTAGCTTACATTATTGTAAAAAGAAAAATGACTGTCTTTCACAGTAGCAGAAACTGCCTGGGATACGGGAACTTCAAGGATATTGAAATCAGTACCACCATTTCTACTAAGCTGCATGGTTGGTCTATGAGAAACATGATCTGATTCTTGTGATTGATACTGGTTTTGTTTCACATATTGAAGATTTGATTCTATTTTTATTGCAAAATATGGCGTGTAACCATCTTCACGGCTTGAGAACAAACTGGGTTGTGGGGATGAGTCAATTCCTGCCTCGACTTGCCGTTGAACATCCTCCAAAATTCCATCTTGCCGCTCAAATTTCTGAGCTGCAAGTTCCATTTTAAAAATATCCTCCCTCACATAAACAACCCGATCATTGCCACATGAACAGCTCTTTGTCTCAGCTTCTGCAACATAAAATAATATTTTTAAATAAATAAATAAATAAAAAGTCAATGCAAATGCACAGTTCAGATTTAAGGGAAGGGGGGAATGATCTATACCGTGTCGAAGGCAGATAGGATACATGTGACAGTTGCATCTAACATGTGCCACATAACAGTCACGCTTGCAAAGGCTGCAGAGTAGGGTTCCCTCAGAAGCTGGATAAATGGTTGTTTGTGCTCCTGATTTCAGGAGAAACCAACGAGCATGATGCAGAAACTGCATTAAGTGCACAAAAGAAACTTTTATGCATCTCTGAGGAACAGAATCCCCTGATACAGGAGTTAGATTACTGCATTCAGGATCTGATGCTCTCTCAAACAGAAGCATCGCTTCTTTACAGAGAAGCTCTTCATGTGGAAGAAGGGGCACCCGGTTAAGAAGTGCATAACGGTGGCTAGCAACTGCTCCCATTTGAAACCAATCACCAATTGCAAAGTTAACAGCTTCCCCACAATTAAAACCTGAGTTGCATGACAGGAAGTTCCAGAAACATAAAAGAAAGATGGTATTAGATGAGCAACCAGTCGCATCAAAGCTAGCAACGAATGAAAAATTCACATGAATATGAAGACAAGCTCGAAATAATGTAGTATCTCACCATGACTAAAACCAGCATGATATGCCCTAGGAAAGGTGATAACAAACTCCCCTGGCTTCTGCACAGCTTTGTAAACAGGAACGCCATGTTCTAAAAGAACGTTAGGAGGGAACATGGTTGTCTTTCCCAAGAGCACATCGAATGCTGCATCATCTCCTTCGGTAGAGAGAATTTCACGAGTGTACACATGTTCCTGGACCACCTTCTCAAAATCAGGAGCTGCATGACCAGGAATACCGTACCAACTTTTTGAAGCCCCACAGTGATGATAATTGATGCTGCCATGGAAAATAGAAATAAGTTGATCAAACACGCTAACAGCAACAGGCACAAAAAATAATGGTTGCACATTTTATAAGACTAGAAATATACCTGTACAAGTAATGGTCTTCCACATGCCATGCGAACATACTAAACAACATTCCAATGTAAAGCATGGGCTCTGTTACTCCCTGAAATGAACCAGATATTTTACTAACTGGAGAAAATAACCACAAAGGAAGTGGAAATTTGTAAATTTCAAAATAATAATAATAATAATAATAATAATAATAATAATAATAAATTTTCATCATTAGAAAAGTGGCTACCGGGATTGCAGACGGCAGCAGTCGCAAAACTGACTTGGGCAACCGAGAAAGCCTCTGGATTATGCAACCACAGAAAATAAATAAATAAAACCTGTGTAATGAGAAAAACATAACTCGCACAACAAAAACAAACTAGCATAGTCACTCAATGAAAAGAAACACAAGATACGCAGAAATTCCTGAACCCAATTTATCATTGAACACGATGCAAAGTTGCTTATTGCATAAATTACCTTTTATTTTTTTAAAATTCACCATCATGAAATACGAAAGCTTTGCATCATAAACAGGGTCATGTGTTCATGAAGGAGAACAGCTGCCCAAAATTTTGGGACTTATGGTGCATGCTTAAACAAATGAAATAGACCAAAAAATAAAGAAAATTTTTTTGTTGTGCAAAAAACAGAATGAGGAATAAAATGATGAGTAGAAACAGTCATTCTGCCGACAAGAACATAAGTATCAGTTCAAATTTTGCCAACATAATAGAACAAATATGATAGGACCAGTACAAGGCATAGATTTGCATCCTCATGGTTATACAATTTTGGTCTCCCCATGCAATCTATTAGCTCTATTTCTGTCATCTAGGAGCAGGGGCAGTTAGAATAATGATAAATATAGTGTTGTCTATTTTTGCTTGCAAACTCTCAGAAGGAAAAGAGTAAGAAATGCCAAAAGAATAAACACCTTCAAGTTCCATTTGCTCTTTCCAAGTTGGTCAACAGGAGAAGAAGAGAAGGCACTTCCATCAATATCGCAAGCATATTCAACAGATTCTGTCTTGCCACAAGCAATTTCATTCCAAAATTCCTCTTCCAAAAATTTGGCAGGAAGACATCCAGCACTAGAGTATCTTCGAGCAAAAACCTTGTTCGCCATTTTCTCGAATTCACGGAATGAATACTTTCTGAAAAGGATCATGCAAAACATTCACACACTACAAAAGCTAATAAAATCTGAAGTTGTGTTTCTGTATTTAGAAGTAGAACTTACCTCCCACTCATGAAAAACGAAACCTTGTCATTTGTGTCCCATTCAGCAAAACGTAAAGGTTGCACTCTGGTTGGAAACTTGAAACCAACTTTTTCTTTCATCAATACAGTACCAGCAGGTACACAGGCACTCACCGGTGAAATAATTTTACATATCCCTAGAAGTTAAAGAAAAAATTTAGATACGAGCATGCTACAATGAAGAGAACAGAAGAATGACATGAACAGTGAAGTTTGATGTTTTTGTTTTCTTCTGATTAATTAAACCAGAAATCATACAATCCAAATCCATACCCTTCCTGTGTTAAAGTAACCTATAAATCGCGTAAGGGTTCTTCAGCTCAAAATTTTGAACTACTAGACATACTAATCATGGAAAATTCTCATATAAAATTTCGTGTGGGAGATGATTACAACAGGTAATATACTCTCATCACTTCAATAGTTCAAACTACAAATTTCAGTCACTGTTTTCAATAGATAAGGGCCAAAAGGGCCTGAAACACACTGGAAGCATTATGTAGCTTAACAGCAGAAAGTGCATAACAAATTGAGAAGGAAAATATAAATATATATTAAATCAATCACCAAAATAAGACTATTTGTGTCACAATGTCACCTGCTGCATCAAAACTTTCTCCAGCCAGTAGACAACGAATTCATTGCAAGCATGTGTGGATGGGTGGGTGGGTGGGTTCAGGTGTTATAGCTATAGCTATAGCGAAAGAAACCATGGCCAGAAAAGACATAAACTAGAACAAGAATTACCAAATTTTGACGCAACTGGTGCAATCTGCTGTAAATAAACTAAAGGATCTTCAAATTCTTCCTTCGTGGGGCAGAAAACAGGGCAGTCAGGAATTTTGTCTATCCATTCTAAGTCAGCAGTGTCAAATTTTTCAATCTTGTGCTTCATGAAGGCATCCCTTCCACTTGGCACACTGTTGAACCTCGAATTTGCTTGCGCATTTCCTGCCAATCTCACACCACATGATGCTGTTGCTTTTAATGCATCCCCACCACTTCTCGACATCATATTAGTGACATCTACCTCTTCAAGAGGAGTGCTCAAATTCATTCGTTGTAGCCTTTTACGCTTGAGAATTTCTAGAGCACTCTTAGCCTCTTTGGACAAACAAGCTTTTCCTTCCACCTGTCACAACACCAGTGGTCAGAGCACAACCATAAGAATTCAGTTGGAATGCAATTCACTATTTTCATTGAGAATCAGTAAACATTTTACAACCTGGACTAGTTTCATCTACTTGAAATATTCCAGAGTTTACTCAAAAGCACAGATGCAGCCTTATGGACTAGCATTGACAGACCAATACCCTGTCCCCACACTCGCTAAAATTTATACTGAACCTTGAACTGAAGATTCGTAGATGTTAAATTGCTTATCCATTTACCCAAAAACCCCAAGCAGTAACAGAAACACCGAGTGAAAGGATCGGCTGGTACATTCTCCTGGGAGTACCACATATGCTACAAGCAATCTCTTGTTAGCTCACCCTGTTCCCCGTTTGTTACGCATCTGGGAACTGAAATTATAAAAACATCTTGTTTGCCACCAAGATAACGTTGTTTCAATTACGGCTTCTATGCACAACCTGAATTTCTAAGCTTCTCACGAGTAGTCTCTTGATAATACCATGACAGCCATCACAGCAAAATTCAGCAGCGTTCAAAATTTATGTGAATCCAGAATCGAGAACATTTTTTGTGGTCAGATGATTTCCGTGAGTGCGAAGAGATGGTTGTCCCAGCTGAATTGGCTACCGGTTTGCTATTTAGAAGCAATGGAATTCCTCCGCCATTCTTTTGTTATCCTTTACAACCGCCACGAAGAAGAACGGAAACGGACACAACCAACTCTTTTTGTTACGATAAGAACAAAAATCTGAGGCATTTTCCAAAAGCTCGAAATCCCATCCGTTTCTTGTTGCCAAAAGCCAATTCATATCTCAACAGCACTCGCAGTTGGAAAATCCGCCCCCATCCTCTGGCCATCAAACTCGTCAAAAACTCCCAAACTCTGTTGGGTGGATCGAGCCAAAAAAGGGAATTTATAAATTGCAAAACCAAATACAGAAATAAACCATAAAAACTGAAAAACGATTTTTTTTATACGAAAACACAATGTTCGTTTCATCATCCCGAATCGCCGACTCTGCGAAAACGCCGTCCTCCTTTCAGATCAAAGAAAAGAGCGAACTATGCCAAAGAATTGGAAGATTATAAAATGCAATAAAAATCAGCGAAAGAGAATCACAAAATCTCGTGATAGTCTAAAAGGAGAGGGAGAAATCAACGGATCTAAAAGCCAAAATGGGGGAGGGTGGGGGTGGGGAGCAATTCCAAGAAAATCAACAAACTGTAACATTGCAAGAGAAAGAGGGGGGGAAGGAGTCCAGAGAGAGAAACAAATCAGAGATTCCGACAGAACAACTACACTACCATTTCATAACGACGGGCTTCCCTCGCATCCTCCGCCGTGGGTCGCGCCGGACAAACCGACCTCCCGGAACCTGAAACTGCGGGCCCGTTCTCCACCGTCTCCGTCCTCCAAACCTCCGTCCTCAAGAAACGGCGACGCACATTCCCCTCTGGAGAAGAAACCCAGCCGCAGATCCGACGCTTCCCTCCCAAGCGAAGAAAAACAGAAGCCGCCGCAAATTCCAGGGAGACTTCCAAGAAAAGTAACGAAATCCGACGCTTGTCCTATCCCGACGAGGAGGTGGGAGGTATTCCGGCGAAGAAAGAGGTATTCCGGCGAGAAAACCGCCTGGAAAAGCGAAAAGGAATAGTAGGAAACCGGAAACAGAGCTTAGAAAACCGGAAAAAGGGAAAGAAGGCGGTATTTATAGTAATGATTAGAAGCGGAGGGGAAGAGAGAGGGAAGGGAGGTAGTTGTAGGCGTTAAACCAAACGATTGACGGAAACGCGTTTTTGCATAACGGAATTTTCCTTCCCCGTACCACGCCAAATTACTACCCTCGCCCATCCATTTTTACTGATTAGTATGTAATCAGGATCAATGGTTTTAGGGTTAGAACCAACATTAATCTAGGGTGTTGTTTGGCAAAAGTAAAACTTTTCGTCTCAAATTTTTCAAATTAAAATTTTTCATTTTCTACCATTGTCAAAATTTTTAATTATTTACTGACATTTTTCTCCACCAACTTATATTTTTCAATCATTTCGACGTAATTATCTATATAATTAATTTATCTATTTTAACTTTATCCTTTTATTCTTTACGATGACTCTTATCTTATCATGTCATTTTCTATCAATTTAACAACTTTTACATTCAAAATTTTTTATTCAAAAATTTCATCACTGCTCAAACGCACTCATAATTTATAAAAATTCTACTTTTAATCTTCTTGGAACAGATGAGGTCCAACCAAGTTCATAATTTATCCATTAGTGTAGTGTTATGGTGTATTATCTTGCCCCGTTAGTGAGATGTTTGAACCCTTGGCAATGATAGATAATCCATGATGATGGCAATCACAAAAGTGTCCACCCATAAATATTATAAGATTAGATATAGTAGAATGCTAGATAGAAAATTTTAGTAGATTGTATTGAGAGCCCAATAATAATTTATGACTATATCTGTCAAAAATAAAATAATAATAATAATAATAATAATAATATAGTAATAATAATAATATATTATTATTAAATTTTTTATATCGGTGCATTTAATATCAAGATGATCCCATGCAAGCATACATTTGGTCAACTGCACACGACCCATAAACATATTTTTTAAAAATTTTATATCATTATGGCCCCGCTTAAATAAGCTTTTACAAAAAATTTTCTTTTATACGTATCTATTTATCTGATAATCGAAAAATTACAAAATGGTTTGAAATAACTAAAAATTTTGAAGATTTAGTCTAGACTTATCTAAGTAGGGCCATAAAATATTAAAAAAATCAAAAATATATATCTGTATCTTGTAGTCAACCATAAGGAATCATTTGTAGTCAACCACAAGGAATCATTCTCCAGTATCAAATGCAATTGTTGTTTTTATTTTTAAAAATTTGAAAATAATGTTACATTTTCAGTGATAGGATATGAATAAAGAGAAGCATATGTTAGCCTAGGCTAAATAAAGACTTATTCAACTTATCTTGAAATACTTATTTAAAAACTTTATTCATACGTGTCATCAAGTGTTTGCGCTGGAGGTAACACTCATTGCCTATTTTGGTGAGTTCGGATGTTCGGTTCCCGACACATGCTATTTTTCCGGAGTTTTACTTCTCCTCTTTTATGAAATTTTAATTAATCAGAACTTATTATTTCTCTTAGAAAATTATAAGAATCTCTTGAGTTTAAATGCAATACAAATTAAGATAGTTTCACATATATATATATATCAGAAAAATACTTTTTCCTTCATAAACTTATTAATATAAATGAATTTAATATATAATCAAAATTTATTATTTTTGAATATGCATATATTTTTTAAAATTTTTAAACATAGGGGGCTAAAATACCCATATGTTTAAAAATCTATAAAAAATATATACATGTATCTAAAATAATAAAACTTAATTTATACATTAATAAACTTAGATGAATAAGTTTACGAAGAAAAACAAAAAAAAATTATTAATAATTTTTTGAGGTAAGCCAAATAAGTCATTAATTATCCCAAAATAATGAAATCATCTCTTATTATTAAAATGTGCAATTATATTTAAATGGCATGTGTTATATTTAAAAACATCATTAATTTGTTATAGAAATTGTATTAACAAGATATATTCTACTAAATTACAATGAAGAAGGAAACTAATATTTTAAATTTGATTATAAATTATTTATTTAAATATAATAGTTTAAAGGATTTAGCTTGGAGAATGTTTCAATGCACTAGAGTGTTATATGCTTTTTTGAAATTTTTTTATAAGATTATTAATATGGTTGTATTTAATCTGTGAGCTAAAATTTACCATTTTTGATATGTGTATATATATTTGTTTGATTTTTAAAAAGAATGGTACTTTAGCCATTTTTAAGTGACTAAGATAATCATGTTTTAAAAAATAGAAAATATATATTTATATCTTCAAAATTTTTAAAACTTAATGCATAAGTTAAATACAATTATATTAATAATCTTATAAAAAAATTTAAAAATGTATATAAAAATTTGAAATTTTGCATTTCGGTGCATTGAAACATTCACAGATTATCATAGCTCCATATAAATTTATCTTAGAATATAAAACATTTTATTTTGGATTGGTGGAGTGAAATTAGCTTAATTTCTAATTTAAAATGTTTTTAGTGGATATAAAATATAAATTTCGTATCTTTGATTTTTTACGATACAAGATATTTTTATCCGATGAAAGATTTATTACTCAAGGGGAACAATTGTTATTTATGAATTTTAATACCGCTTACATTAAAATATTCGTGTGTCGCGGATATCATACAATCAAGTATTTTAGCCCAGTGTATTGTGTGAATATGTTACACTGTAATATCAAATTTTCATGGTGTGTGTATTCAAAATATATTAAAAAAAACGCATAATCAACCCATTCCGAACTATTCTGATAATTAATTCAAAATCAAATTTGTTCACTTTGCTTAAAGATATTTGTTTTTATCCAATTACTAACCAACATTTCGATCAAAGTTTCGGGTACTTGCACCGTCGCACGTGCTTGAAAGTATTTATAATCATACTTAACATAAATGCCACTTTAGTACTCAGTTCATCAATTTATTGAAGTGCTATAAAAACATTTACATACAAAGAAAAATATTTTGGATGGTATAGGCGTTTAATTATCAAATTTTACCATTATGTTCGTTTCATAATTTTATCAAATTCTTTATAATCATTGGCAATTATACATAAAATGTGAAAATCATTTTTACATAATTACAGATTTCTTATAATATAATAAGATCATTGTCTATATATATGGAAAATTTTTAAGATTGCAATGATGTTTAATTAATAGTTATGCAATAGATAAACAAATCAAAAATGTTAAGACATTAATTTAAGTTTTAACAATTTTATCAAACAAAACTTATTAAATAGAAATTAGGAATTGTATTTTTTATTTAAGGTATGTTTGGACGAAAAGTTCTTGATGCCAAAATTCTTGAAATAAGATAAAATAATTGTAATATAATAGACTCATTGATGAAGTAGAGTAAAATAGAATATTGATATGTTAGTTATATAAGTTATTATGTAGAAATCATTAAAAATAAAGTACTATATAAAAAGATGTTAAGAAAAAATTAAAAATAAAGTAGTTATAGAAAATAAAATGTTTTAAATTGAAAATTTTTATTCTGAAATCTTTACATATACCTATACATTCCTTAAGAAAAAAGTAGGCCCAAGTGCAGATTTCATGACCCTAAGAGTATTTTCTTATTTACCAAAAAAGTAATTTTTATTGTTAACCGGTTATAATATTGTTAACCCGCACTAGCAAGCTCTTCAGTTGGCCTAGGCTAGTTTATTTATTTTTTAAACTTTTCATAAATAGGTACACGCGAGTGTATTCAATCAATATCAGATTCTACAATTTCTGTATATTTATATATTTTTTTGAATTTAAAAGTGAATTTTAGTGGCATTTGAGTAATTTTTATTCTTTAAAAAATTATTTTTGAAATTTTAAAAAATCTATATAAAAAACACAAAATTTAGTGTATAAATTAAATGCATTTGAGATCCACATTTTAAATGAAAAATAAAATACTAAGATATATTAGCCCGGGCTAGTGGAAGAATCTATTAGCTCAGTTTATCATGGTGTGTTTGGTAATAAGTAAAAGTTGTCAATTTAAAACTTTTCACTCTCCACAACTATTTTATTTTTAATAATTTCTTTACATTTTTTTATACAACTACCATATTTTTCAATTATTTCTACACAACTACCAACAAAATTAATCAATCTAATTCAATTTTATCCTATTTATTCCTCATCATTACCCCTATCATATTACATCATTTGACAACTTCTGCTTTTTACAACTTTTCATCAAAAGTTTTATCCATCTCAAAACACACTCTATAGTTCATTTTTATCATAGGAGAACTAAAATATCCCCTTTGCTCCCGTTAGACAGGTCCATGGTCCCAACCCACCTAAAATTCATGTGGGATGGTTGGCTTGAGGGTTGACCGGAGCCAAGTGGGCACCGTTAAATTAATTGTGCTTTCCAAGGGAGGGTATTTTTGTCATTTCAGGCATGCGATTAAAACGCATGCGGTAGTTACCGACTTCCTACTTTTCCTGCTTTGGTCCATTCAATGATCGAGCAACGGTGCACAAATACCAAATTATCCTTGCTTTATTGGCATAACACGCCGCGTTTCTGAGGGTAATTTTGTAATTTAGGGCGCCAACGAGCATGTTAGTTAGGCGACGTTTGGCTGGTCAGAAAAGGGTAAGGTTCAAAGACAGCGTCATAAAAGTGCGGAAAAACAAAATTTATTGAATTTCAAATTTTCAAGACGGGAATAACTTTTTTTTTTCAAATTTTTTAGTAAAAGAACAAAACGAAAATGGGTCCCACGTGAAATCCCATATTGGTTTGCCGTTTCGGGCAATCCCAGCCATCCAATGCCGGCATTTGGCGGCGATCTGACGGTGGCAGAGCATGTTTCGGAACTGTTAGGATAGGCTCTGTAATGTAAAACTCGGTGAGATTTTAGAATGAAATAGTGTGTGAAAGAAATATTTTAAGGTATTAAATGATATGTTAGATGTGTCTTGTATTATGCTTAGACTAAGATTGCATAATCTGTGTATCTGAGTTGAGTGGGTTTGGGTTTGCGTATAGGTTACGCAAAGTTGTCTATAAGAGTTACAAATAGACAAGTGGTTTATAGGATTTAGTGAGATCACAGAGAGAGTTTAGAGAGTCCCGGTATGAGAGATTCTTTGAGAGAGGTAGTTTGTTGCATGTGGGAGGAAAGTTATAATTGATTGGGTGATTAATTAATTACTTTTTTCTTTGGTGGAGTAGGCTTCAAGTCGATCCACATTATCTTCTTTTGTTCTTCTGTGCTTGGAATTGATCTCAACCCTAACAAACTGGTATCAGAGCGAGGTTCATAAAGGGGTTTTTCCAATTTGAGAAATCCGAAAGTGTTGAGGTTGATTTCAAGCAAATTTGGACGGCTGAAATCTGGTAGTGGAATAGACGTGATTTCTCAGGTCTTGGAGCAACCAACATCAATCCCGGCAGCAATTTCCAGCAAACGGAGCAGGCGGCACCAGCAGGCAACAGTTCTTCTAGATGCGGATGTGTGGTACCCATCACTCCTGCGAGAGAGATAGAGATGGTGGCTACTAGACCTACTGGCACTGCAGGAGATGGACAGGGCAGGCCTCCTTCTAGTTTTGGGCAGGCAATGACACCGGACAGCAGGTCTTCTGGTTCAGGGTCGGGCTGCGGCGTGAACAGGTAGCAGCACCAGTGGTAGCCAGCAAGGAGAAGAGAAGAACGAGTGCCGACGGACAGTGACGCGAGCGACGATCGGTGCTGGTTGTGCGGACACATTGATTTCGAGCAGATCCGGTTGTGGCGGCAGCTTACTTCGCCGGTGACGGAATCTGGCATCTGGGCGATCTTGATCGGCAGTCCAGCCGACGGACGACGTTGGGTGTCAAGGTGGTTCATGCAGCGGCTAGTGTTGCCATTCGTGAGTTGGCTAAAAAAGGTGATGTACTGAAGATGTATGCTACGACGGACAGAAGCTATTTACTCTAAATAACAGATTTTCTTTTTCTCTATTCCGGTGATCCTGGTGCCCGATTTGGGTGATTCAAGAGTTGTTTTCTACATTTTAAGGTGCTCTAAATCACATGGATGGTTCAGATTGACCAAATTCGGCTTATTTAGAAAAGTCTATTTGAAGAATTTCAAATATAGTGAGCATAAAGGGGACCAGTTTTGCGGTGGAGCCGTTTAATGCACAGAACAATTTTACCCTATGACAACAACGGGTAAAGAATGTTTTGACTCGATAAGGGACAATCAAAGCATTAAAGAAAGGATCCGAGAAGCCTGAGAAAATGAAGAATGATGAATGGCAGACTATGAGAGATTTGGCAATCAGCACAATTTAGATGTTTCTTGCAGATAATTCTCTTCAGGAGGTGATCAGTTTGACAGATCCTGAAAAAATTTGGACAAAATTGGAGACCAGGTATAAATCTAAATCTTTATCCAATAGATTATATATGAAAAAGAAATTATATGCATTGAAATTTGAAGAGCCTGGAGACTTGGGAAGCACTTGGATGAATTTAATAGAATCGCAATAGATTTAACTGCTTTGGGAGAAGAAATTAAAGAAGAGGACAAAGCGTTACTTTTGTTGGCTTCATTACTCGATTCATTTGATCACATTGTGACAACATTGTGGTTCGAGAAAGATACCCTGGAACTTGATGACGTTGTTGCTTCTCTACTAATGAATGAAACTTATAGAAAGAATAACGGAATGGATTGTCAGGTAGTGAAAGTGCTTTGGCTGTGACTGGTGGTCGGCAATACAGATCAAATAGTCCCAGCGGATTCAAATACTCATTTAGATCAATCAAAGATATTGAGTGCTGGGAATGTGACAAGAAAGGTCACATGAAGAGAGCCTGCTATAAATGGAAGGAGAGGAAAGAGAAAGCAAAAGAAAAGGCGAAGGGGAAAGAAAAGGCAGATGGAGAATCTTCTGATTATTCCTCAATAGTTGTGGACTCGGAAAGTGATGTGTTGCTTACAGCGGAAGCAATGACGAGCAGTGATGATTGGATCTTGGATTCAGGATGTTCCTTTTCATATGTGTGCAACCAAGGAACAATTCAGTTCGTACAAGGAATGAGATAGTGGTACTGTAAGGATGACAAATAAGGCAAGGAGCAGAGTTGCTGGTATTGGTACAGTACAAATTTGCATGTTTGATGGAGCTGTACTGACGTTGACAGATGTGAGGCATGTTCCTGATTTGAGAATGAATTTGATTTCATTGGGAACATTAGACTCCAGAGGTTTTGAGATTTTAGCTGCAGGTGAAGTTCTCAAGGTGTCAAAGGGACCTACGGTTGTGATGAAAGGTTAGAAGACTGGAAGTCTCTACAAACTTCTATGAAGTATGCAAATAGGTGGAGTTCCTGTGAGGCCACTAAAGATCCAGGTGTAGAGGCGAGCTGTACTCGACACCCAGTAAGGGTGTGACAAACTGTGCAAGTTCGAGCATAGTTAGAAAATCGCAGAATTCAAGCCAAGGTGGAGATTTGTTAGATGTGTCTTGTATTCTGCTTAGACTAGGATTGCGTAGTCTATGTATCTTAGGTGAGTGGATCTGGGTTTGCGTATGGGTTACGCAAAGTTGTCTATGAGAGTTATAAACAGATAAGTGGTCTATAGGGTTTAGTGAGATCACAAAGAGAGTTTATAGAGTCCCGGTGTGAGAGATTCTCCGAGAGAGGCAGTCTGTTGCCTGTGGGAGGAAAGTTGTAATTGATTAGGTGATTAATTAATTACTTTTTCCTCTGGTAGAGTAGGCTTGAAGTCGATCCACGTTATCTTCCAGTGTTTTTTTGTGCTTGAAATTGATCTCAACCCTAACATGATAAGAGTATAAAAAGTAAAGTTGCAAAAATATGATTGTTATGTCATTTTTTTTATTAGTATATAATTACATATATCTCAAAATATATTATACTAAAGATCTGAGACATTCTTACAAATTTCGGAAATACATATTTTCCCAAAAAAACTAAAGACACAGCTCCATGAAAAAATTATGAAGACACAACTTTTAACCAATCGGGAGACCACTTGCTCTCGCTCATATTTCTTAGCCAAAATCCCAAATGGAATTAAAACCCGCACCGACAACCCGAACGCCCTTTTTGCACTGCTGTCGGTGACCAATTGAGCTAGCCTTGGTTGATTGTTATGTCATTGAATTATAATAAATATGGTATTTAGAAAAAATTTGAAGTATAACAAGTAAAGTAAGGAAAATATGATTGTTAGGGTATTGAATCATTATTGGGAAAACATGTATCCCATGGAATCTCATGTGAAAATATTACCAAACTTTTATATATAGTCCTTTATTATTCAGGATATTTTGGACCTTGGACAAATTTTAAATACTAGAAAATATAAAGAAAACTTTGGCGAGTGGAAAAAGACTCATTAAAAAATTAAAAATGGAAATTTTTTCTTACCATGAATCTGGGAATATAATCACGTGTATATTCATTTAAAAGTATTTTACAGCATGTTTAGCAATCATAGTAAGTTGTTTGCCAAAACTTTTTACCTTTTATAAGTATCTTACTTTTTAATATTTATTCCTATATTCGTAAATAATTATTCTACTTTTAAATTATTTTTTCTTCTACGGCTCGTATGACTATTATATATATTTTAAATTTAATCTCTGTACTCTTCATTATTACTTGTCTCCTATCACACCCGTTTTAAAAACTTTTACAACATTTTTTTTCAAAAGTTTTATCCATTTCCCATACGCATCCCTAGTTTTTTTTCTTTAATTCGATCATAAAACATCTAGTTTTCTACTTGACCAAACTCTAATATGTGAAATTTGATTGATATAATTCTGCTTCTAAATCAATTATATAATACAAAACATAAATATTTAGTTCTTTTTTATTTTTTGAAATTTTTTTATACAATTTGTTAATTTAAGTATTTTAACATGTATATTAATTATTATTATTTTTAGAATATTTTAGATATTTATTTTTAATTGTTAAAAATCAGTGACATTTTAAATTACTTCAATTAGTAAATGTTACTGATTTTTAAAAATAAAAAATAAATATCTAAAATACTGCGAAAATGTAAAGTTTGATACACATGTTAAATATATTTAGATTAACAGTTTTATACAAAATTTCAAAAAATTTAAATATAGGTTAAAGCACCCGAGTGCACTCGGCGCACTGAAGCTAAGTGCACCTGGTGCACTATATCAACATGCTATTTAGTCAATCGAATTATTCGTTATATCAATAAAATACTACAAATTACGAAGAGAATATGAGATGGAAAGGATGATTCCATTGAGAAATAAAAAAGATTTTTAAAAAAATTCAAGCTATGAAGATAAATCCATTTGAATAATAACACATTAACACATGAAAAGCTGTGCTCATGTGTCATGGGATATTCATCTGAATACCCATTGTATGGATCTTGCTTATCCTACAGTAATTAAAGACACGAGTATTTTTTTCACTTCTGTAAGTATAATTACTTTAAAACTTACATTACCCAAAAAGATTCAGTTTGGCGTATAATACCTTTACCTAAGATTCCCTGCTGCAGTTCTTTGCGCTGGAAGACCATACCACGATAGGTGATACACATCAAGCCAACACCATCCAGCCCTCCTACATCAATCTGATGAAATTGTTTCTACGAATTGGACGGCTCGGATGAAAGGAGTAGAAGAGGAGCAAGCCTCCCAGAGCGGCGGAAACAGCAATCATGCTATGCGGTAGCTTGCCATTAGGACGGATGGATTCCGCGATGGTGACATCATTTTTTCTCATTGGATTCCTGAATTTTTTTGGGAGCTCGAGTGGAGAACGTGCGCCACGTGTACAAATCAGGAGCACTCTAGTGTCGCGATCGAAGCCTAGGCGGGTAGAATCGGAGGAGTTGGGATAGCGTAGGCTGCGTAGCTGGTTGTGGCATTGGGAATCCGCAGGGATCGAGTTGGAGGGACGAACGGGATCGACACGTGTTCCACGGCCACGGAACCGGCCTGAAACTCGATCGGATGGTTCGGAAAGTGCCACGTGGACAATGGCATTTTTACTGTGTGCGCTCCCGGAAAACCCGAAAACTGCCGGCACGGAAAGAGCTGGCAGTTATTCCGCGCTCCCGGACCGAGTCAAAAACCGCCGGTTTTTCTTTCACTCCATCTTTCCACGATCATTTTCACAAAACGCAACGCTAATTTACAACAAATCACTGGAAATTAGGTGAAAACTTAATTTATCATGTAATTGTTATTACATGATCGATTAGATTTTTTAAAATTATTTTAACTAGAGCCTCATACTCTCTATCTTAGCATTTAATAAAACTTTATTAGGAGGCACTACAATCTCAGGGCTATGGTTTTTATTATTTTTTGTTAGTATTTATAAATGATGACAATTAATATTATAATAAAATACATTAAGAATTCTCATATAATGAATTTTTTTTATTAACACCCTATTTTGAGGGAAATTTGCAAACATCTCCACAAAAGAGGAAAATTATAAAAGTTCCCGCTCCATGCGAAGTGATGAGAAACTGGAACACCTGATGGGGCTACCCTTATGCTTGAGGCGTTATTGTTAAGGAGAGCCCATATAAATGCATTGTTAAATTTCTAGCGTTGTTACTTCCTATTCTAATCAAGTTGATACTAATGCATTATTAAATTCATTATTTGATGACTTGTAAATATGAATTTCATTGACAATATAGCTCTAAGCCTCGTCAATATATTTTGCTTTGAGGTATATTATAGTACTATCACAAACTCAAAATATTTCAAAAACATTTGAATCCATCACATGAATAACCAAAAGTGTATTAAAGTTGATGATAGTAATATTTGAGTAATCTAAGTAAAAAATTAAATTTATGCATATATTCTCTTTCTAACTATGTATTAGAAGGTGAAGGGAGGGTTGGAATCACCACAATTGTTTTTTTAATTAAAAAATCATTCTTAAAATTTGTTTAAAATTTTAAAAATATAATTTATTTTTGCATAATTGTCTCTCATTAAAAAAATTCATCCGCACGTTGCACCCCCTCTGGGAGGGGTCTGCAACTAATTACAAATAAGTTTTATCATTATTTAGTATATATAGCTAAAATTAAATAGTTATACTAAAATATTATTTTTGATTGGAATTATATAAAATGACTGTATTTAATGAAATATTATCATTCAAGACCAATCAAATATTTGTAACTAAATAATCAATTACATTCAAAATACATTTTATGCAACGACAAATATATTGTAAGCAACTAGTATTCATCTACATAAAATAAAATTCGTTGGGGAGAAGGTTACGTTAAATTAGTTTCGATTTTAGATTAATTACTTAGAAGGCAAAATATTATTGAAAAAATTTTAACATGTCACAAAAACCAATCAATTATTGACCTTTTTGACTTATGAAAATAGCTAAAAGAAATGATCGAACCCAATGTAGCAAAAACGAGCTTAAGGCAATTAATGAAAAACCAAAACGCACAAGGAAAACTATTCGAATACAGCATCAATAATTACTCAACTTATTCGATTACTACATGAAATGACATAAAATATATTTAGTCGGTCGTAGCTGGTTTAGTCCTAAGGATAGCACACATGTCGCGGTGAAATTTGCTCTATATATATATATATAATTCCTAATAATGGGCAAAAACGCTAGGACAAAACGCATGTTATCTTTCTATTTAAAACAAAACGCTAGACATTATAATCAAGACAATTT